>CM046469.1:44213873-44347945 GCA_025506415.1 Flaveria robusta
TTGGTATTCGGGTTGATTTCCTAAGCCATCATGGTGAAAGGAGTTATAGTGGTGCTAAACACGCAGTTAACAAGAAAATAATGAATGATACAAGTTAAACTAGGAAAACAAATTGAAAATGTGATTAAGGCAGAAATGATAAAGGTCATAGTCTCTGGAATAAGTCATATGGTATTTAAAACCTGTCAACCAGTGGACGTCTGACGGCTGGTAATCTGTCAACTATAAAAACATTGATGATAACAATAAGATGGTAACCATCATAAAAACCAAAATTCACAACTAAATGAAGTTAACTTCTCCTTAAGCAACAATAGTAAAAACACTAGAATCCAACCATTTCAATATCATGTATGCAAATGAAACTTCATAGGTAAAAGGTAATACTCATAGCGGTCGCATCTCTAGTTAGTATGATGTTCATGGCCATTTGGAGAGGAGGACGGTGCAGAAGAAGATGACACCTTGATTGTCTTCAGCTGAGTTCATTGTTGAACTGCGCGGGGCGTTGACTAGCGTCATTGGCATCACAAAGTTGTCAGAAAGACGACCCTTCATTTCTCTGTGTTCTTGACATAAAGCACACAGTGCAAACAGCAGCAGTGCACCAAACACGGGTCACATGGTGAGTTCTGCATTTTGAAAAACCAAACACAAATATCATAAATGGAAAGTACGGTTATACTTGACTAGTGGTGGCAAAGAGAGAGTGACTGTGACGGATCAAATGAGTCAAGTCGGATTGGGTTGACCAGCAAACGATTTCAACTTTTTTTCTTGAAATTATAACTAATATGTAAATATCTTTACGAAAATTTATTATAACAATAATGATCTAATTTTTTGTTACTAAGAAGTCAGATTGTTACTTAAAAAATTGGTAAGAGTTTAATGATGCAGAAGAAATTAATTAGTTAGAGTGGCAATTTCAATCCATATACTTTTTAAACGGGTAGATCATGGGTATGTTTTATATGCATTAAAACTGGAAAAGTTAAAGAAATGGGTCCAAATAGATCCAATTTCCAAAGTGTATCTAATGCATAAAATGAATAAAATTATTATATTCAAAAAGTAGATTATTGACATAAAACAATTTTGGTAATCATATTTGACATAGTAGTTAAAAATATATTTTAGAAACTTAAACAAAAAGTGTTTCAGGTCAACCTAACCGATTTGACTAGAACCAAAAAAAATTGTGTCTATACAAACTTGTTTTGACCTTTCGATGACCTGCTAATTTGCCACTAGTAACATAGAAGAAAAAACAACATTAACAGATAAATTGGAATTACCTTAAGATGGTATTTCTTCTGTAACATTTGTCGAACAATGCCAGTGTAAATACCACACATCCACCAGCCAAACAAACATCCCTTCGCAAATGAGAAATGATGTCCTCGGGTCAATAATCCATGCAATGCTGCTGTTGGTTGCAGCAACTGCCAACCACCCTCGATGAATATGCATGAAGAAAACGCATGGAGTTGTTGCAGAACCATAATCATCTCTCAAGTGTTCATAGTTTCTCCCAAACGAACACATGGGCAAAAAAGTCTGTCCAGCCTGAACAGATAATATAATAACTGGGAAGTTTTGACAAGAAGAAAAAGTTACAAATAATTGGATTGTATTAATCCAGGTTCAAAAGATTCATTTAAATAACCTTTGTGAAGGATAATATAGCTTTGTGACATATAGTCAAACATTTACTGCAAAAGTACACATTTCAGTATTCACCAGAAGCATGTAATTAATACAAGCAAAAGTACTTAAATGTGTGAAGTTTGAACATAATCCTTGTTTGTGAGTTATAAATATATATACTAGAACAAATCAGAAGTGGGCTGACATTCGTGTGGGTGTCAACTAAATGATAGCCATAACATATTAACCTCTAAAAATTTGTAAACTTAAGAACAAAGTGCATAAGTCAAAAGAGGGGCGTTTGTTGTACAAAAGTGGAGAACTACGAGAGAACCACATAAACACTTGCATGTATTGCTTTAACTATGATACATAAAGCGTTATATAACCGCCCTCTCTCTCCCCACTTATCTGACAGGCACTAATACAAGTGTTTCTGCAGTTCTCACAGAGTTCTATTTAAAATTAGTTATGTATTGTATTTCATGTGGCCCCTAAGTCAATAATGGAAATGTGAGGTATCAGCATTGTGAGGCTACTTGGTGGTATTTTCCATTTATAACATTAGTATCAGAAATTTGCAACAACCACCCACCGGATGAAACAAAGAACATTATAAGTCGATTTGTTAGACTGCTGAAATGCAAAGGAAAGAAACTTACAGCTTTTGTGTCTTCAGCACACAACCAAATATACCAGTTGTCCAAGGCTCAACAGCAGGAGGCTCAAAGCTCTCAGGTAAAGGCTGCCCACATTCATTGCACTTGCGAACATCAGCTGTTAATAAAAAAATCACAAGAAGTATGTGAAATCTTGACCAACATACTACAACAATGACTCCATTGTTCAATGGAATGAACAAGTGAGCAAACAACACATTACTATAGAGTTTAATTCCATAATGTCACCAGTAAATAATGACTAAATTAATTTGCATTTAAAACCTAAAGTGAGTCATACTACTACTTGGTAGTGCATTTTATTAGAAAAATAGTGTCTAAATACTATAGAGGTTAAGTTCCATAATGTCACCAGTAAAAATGACTAATTAATTGCATTTTAAAAACCTAAAGTAAATCATACTTATACTTGGTAGTGCATTCTATTAGGAAAAAAAAACAATACCCAAATCTTGATAGAATGCCACTTATTTCGTTTACATTGACTGAACCTACCAACCAATATTATCATCCAGAGATTCCTCCACTCAAGCACACTTACCTATGGAGTTATGCACTCACCCACAACCAGTGCGCCCAAAAAACATTGACAGTATTGATGTTAGACATTCCTAATGAACCTAACATCTCTAATGTCCTCTGTCAATATGGAATTTGCTACAAACCACCCTCTTTAAACTCCTCGTCCTCAACGAGCTTTTCCACATGTATGAAACAATTGCATCCCACAAGACATGTGAAATCTATAACACACACAAGAGAGACCTAGCTTTAACTTCTAAAAACCGGTTTGTTTCATTGTATCAACTATGTAATTTCCAAGAATAACAGTGCAATTTCCAGATCTTGATACATACATCAAAAAATGTAACTTACACAAAGAGCTATAACAATAGTTGATCAGATCCCTCAAAACAAAAGGGTTTCTTAAGCTAAAACGTAAATACATCAAGATCACGTAGTATCACACATCTCCATATCGGTACCACTTAACGAGTAACAGATTACATTGTTCATCTACAAAACCCATAAAACCCTAACGCCAACCGATCTAAACACAAATCAACTAACAGATCAAACAAAAAACCCATACAAAGAACACGATGCGATCAAACCTGAGGAACTTCAATGGGCTGATTGAGTTCCAGGGTTGATCTCAACAGGCGCTTGATCTTTGTTCAATTTCACATACCGCGATGGATTATCACCATCCGCCATCTGATCTGCGACCACAGGCAATCAAACAACAGCAGAAAGAAGACTGATGAATCAAGAAAACTGTAAGGTAATCAAAGAAAGATGAATTGTGAACAGATGGATCGGATTGTGCGTACCCTTGACTGAATTCAGCAGTGGTCAAACCCACAATTTGAGTGAAAAATGAGAGTGATTTTGGGTGAGGGTGAAGATGGAAAATTGGGGGAAGGTTTAACGAAGAAGAAAAGAGTTTTCTTGTTGCTATTTTTACCAAAATCCAAACGAGTAGGACCCTAGGTTTAGAGTGGTATGTAACATTTTGCCCTTGAGTATATACTAGTTTGCAAATTTAATCCAATGGCGTGTATGAAACCGAAATAATAAACTGTATCCGGAATAAATGTACAACCGAAACCTTAAACCAAACCCACGGTTTGTTTAAATATCAAATTTTGGTTTTGATTTCAGTCTCGGTTTGATTGAAACAAAACAAAAAACAAACTGAACCGTACTACGACCAAACCAAACTAACCCCCATAACCAAACAAAACCAAACCCAAAACCAATATAGGTAAAAAAAAACTAACCAAACACGAACAAAGTGTCTATATACGATATATATTAATAATATATTAAACATGTTATATATTAATTTATATTATATGTTATAGTTATTTCAGTTTTACTCCCTAAGCTTTAATTAAATAACCATTTTCATTCAAAAGATTAAAAACATCAATTTACCTCTAAAAGTTTCATATGTTGTTTTAATTTCACTCCAAAAGTTTTATTATTTGGATAAAATTTAAACAACTAATAAAACTTTTGGATTAAAATGAAACAATTTATAAAACTTTTAAGGTAAATGATGTTTTAATCTTTTAGAGGAAAATAGTTATTTTTAAACAAACTTAAGGAGTAAATTGAACTTAACTCTATATGTTATGGATTGTAATTTATTTAAATGCCAAATAATTTATAAAATTATATAGATTGTTTAAAGATTACAATATCGGTTTTAAATTGAAACCAAAACCAAAGAGAGAAACCAAAGTGAAAACCCAAATCTAAGTGAAAACCGGAAAAAAAAACGAAACCGAAACCGAAGTGAAAACCCAAATCTAAGTGAAAACCGGAAAAAAAACCGAAACCAAAACCAAAGGGAAAACCTAAAAAATTCAAAACCAAACGATTTTAAAAACTAAAAAAACTGATATATCAGTTTTTGGTTTCGGCTTTATACTATAACCGAACCGAACCAAACCAAACCAAACACAACTCATGCACATCTTGAACTTTAAACTTTAAAGTGATAGAGCTTTTCTTAACATGTGTGGATCATGTTCTTGTTGTGCGTCAGATTTTTATATCATAGCATGTGCATAAAATGCATGTGCTATGTCATGAGTGAATTAGTTCTATGTATAATACATGAATATATTATTGTGTATCAGTTTTGCTTGCATATTATAATTTTTGTGTTAAAATTGCATGTTTCTTTATTTTTCATGCATGAGCTTTGCTTGAATGTTTTTTAAATGTATAGTCCAGGCGTAAAAGAACAACTAATCCACTCAAAATGTTCTAAAATTTTTTTTATAAAAATGAGGATTCGTCATAGGAAACTAAATGAGACAAAGAAAAGCATGATTCGAACCTATGATTGACGTTTACAGGTATGTTACCACTTGAAGGTTTGGTTAATACGCTCAAACCAAGGTTATTTACAAATTGTTTTTTTTTTTTTTTTTGAATTTTTTTTGAAATTTTGGTTGCTTAAAATAAAACTATAAAAATTTTACGCTGACCACGTGGTTATTAACCAAACATCCTCGTTTTTTGTTATATTGATAATGGTAGCACGTTGTCTTCCCTTTAATAATGTATCGATAGAGTTTAACAAAACAATACAACCTTTGTATCACCAACGAGTATCTATTCAAATAAACAACGTTGGTAGATAGACTTCAGTAGACATTTTATAATCTGTTTGCTCCAATACATTGTCTATGTATAAACTCTACTAAAATTTTATTTTCTAAGTCTTCTCGCCTACAGTCTCTATATATTGACAAAACATGTACTACAACACAAGCACTATCGGCCAATTTGCATTGTATAGCTACATTGGTCTTTATATTATTAAAATAATTAAAATAAAAACTTTTGTACTTTTTTTTAACTTACCAGAAGGCGAGCTGTGTGAATTTCAACAATATGTTGGGACGTAATGATGAAAATATACAAGCCAAAAAAATATATATATTAGCTAAACTGTAATGTTGCTATCACAACGATAAAAATTTTGAGTAGGCTATTAGCTGATCCATACTTTTTCTTACGTGCAATATAGTTAGTAAAACTTCAACAATGGTTAGATAAACACAATAAATTTACAAAGGTATGATGAAAACATTTATTAATTATAGTTTTAAATGATGTATTTTTTCAGATTATTAAGAGGATTACAATACAGAAACAAACACTAAAATGAACATAGACCTTAACGTTAATGAGTGATTGAGTGACATGAACATGTATTACATGCCATGACATCAGTTGTGCTATCACATCATAACATTCCACAACACACTAAGATCGTTGGTAGGACTGATCATCGAACACAAAAAGGATGCATCAAAGCTTGTTTTAATGGACTCATTGTCCTTAAATGCGCAGATTTATACAAACTTTATAGTTGTAATATAATCTTTTATGGTATGCATCATGGGTTGTTAAGAGACTAAATAGGATTAGCCCATCTACTCATGCGATCAGAATTATAGGCCAATGACTAGTATGATGTTGTTGTAAAGATATTAAAGAGGGCAACGCGAAGTCAAACTACCCAGTATGAACACCAAATTAGGGTTAAACCACATCATCTTTTCAGATGTCAAGACCAATTATGCCACACATGTGTTCAATTTTGTCAGCCAAATGTATGCTTGTGGATGATACATGAGTAGGGGTGCAAACGAGCCGAGCCGCTCGTGAGCTACTCGAGATCGGATCGATAAAAAACTCGAAACAAGCCGAGCTTTATCGAGCCCGAGCCGTGCTCGAGCTTGGAAAAAAGCTCATTTAATTATCGAGCCCGAGCCCGAGCCCGAGCTTCACGTATCGAGCTCGAGCCGGATCGCGAGCCTAAATGAGCTTTTTATTTATATATTTTATTTAATTTATTTAATATATTATATAAATAATATCTATTATATATAAAGTTATGATAAAAATAATTAAATAATATGAATTATGTTCTATATAAATTATATAGTTATAAATATATATATCAAAATTAAATATAAAAACATTAAAAATAATATTTAAATAAATAAACGAGCCGAGCCCGAGCCGAGCTCGAGCTTGAAAAAGTATTTGTCGAGCCGAGCTCGAGCTTGAAAAAGTATTTATCGAGCCGAGCTCGAGCTTTAAAAATAAAGCTCGAAACGAGCCGAGCTCGAGCTCAAACTCAAGCCCTCCTAAGTATTCACGAGCCGAGCTCGAGCTCTCCTAAGTATCCACGAGCCGAGCTTGAGCCCATACGAGCTCGGGCTCGGCTCGGCTCGGCTCGTTTGCACCCCTATACATGAGTGAAAAGTTGATACATAAATGGCCTTGATGTAAAATCTAATTTTTTTTGCCTTAATTGATTGATGGGATTTAAACATCCATAGTGTCATACAAGAATGAAGTTACATATTTAATGTAACAATCTTTAAATCGGGTGTGCATGAGTTGGTTAGGTTTGGTTTTAGCCTAAACCGTAACAAAAAACCGATATTTTGGTTTTTAGGTTCTAAAATCATTCGGTTTTAGTTGTTTTGGGTTTTACCGTTTGGGTTTCAAGTGTTTAAAGAAAAAAAATGGTCTAATGTAATGAATTTAAGCTAGAAATTTTAGGCTTAGATCATTTTGTTGATCTTCAAATATAATCTATATATTCTTATAAATTACTTTATATTAAAATTAATTGCAATCCATAAAATACAATAACACAATAAAACATTTTAATTAACCAACACAAACAATTTATAGATTATTCTTGAAACCTAGCTATTCAATACTTTTTAGATAACATAAGTTAAATAAGCAACTAATAAACTAATCATGTTTATAAGTGTATGAATACACTTTTAAACTCACAAGTTCGGTTATATGGTTTGGTTCATTTTTTTCTATTTTTATTACAAGCAAAACCAAAAAGCAAACCGAAAAAATCGATCTTTAAAATACCATGAAACCAAACCATCGGTTTCTTATTGGTTTCAGTTTTTTCGGTTTGGTTGCGTCTGTTATTTTGGTTATAGTTCGGTTATAGTTTGGTTATTTCGGTTTCTTGCACACACCTACCAGGTCGGGTCCAAGGGGCAAAGCCTTAGCTGGGGTTGATAGAGTTGATGCGGCCCGCATCGGAGAAGGGATGCAGGGCGCATCAACTTGGCTAAAGAAACAATAAGAGGCAGGTGTCGGAATGATGGACACTAACGCGAACCGCATCAGCTCTAGATGCGGGACTTGTCTCTTCAGACAATGCATGCGCGCCACGTGTCACACATGTAGAGGTGACACACGATGCGGGGCGCATCGCCCAGATGATGTGGGTCGTATCGGTTAGCGGACCTCAACTATAAATATGTGAGCTTCAGCTCACTTTACACACACTTTAACTCTTCAAATTTCACACACTTAGCCTCGATTTGCATGCAAGACTCCTCCACGAATCGCTACACGGCCCAATGCTAGATTCTAGAAGATTCGAAGCTACCATAAGTTTCTAGAAGACATTTTCTAGCTTAGTGAATAGTCGATGTGTTGTTTAAGCTATTTGGAACTAACCTAAGAACATAAAAGATGCTCTACTTGATTGAAAGGTGAGTACGTTTGTCTTTTAAAACGAAACTCATGAATCCTTGAGATTCCCCATTGTCTTGAAAACCAACATGAGTTATAGTTAACTTATTAACGCATATTGGTGAAATGCAAGACAAGCATCAAACTAAGATGGTATGATGGTTTGATAAAAAATGATGCATGCGCAATGAGTAGGACCTCGATAGAGGTACCATGCCTAAACATGACTGGTAATGGTTTGGTGCGTAAAGGATTACGACTCCCTAAGCATTGACGATCCCACAGGTGACTCGATAACAAACTATTACCAATGTGCAAGGAAAGATCTTGATGTGTATTTCGTCATATGGACCTAGCATATATAATTTGAAAATTAATATACTCATGCTTGATTAGGAAAATGATTTAGGTCTGATACATGCTATTCAACAACATATCGCTAATACCGAATTTTAAACCTTCTACAAATAAAGAATGATTGGATCGAATGTGACATAGATCATGCCACAATATAAATTTTGTGGGTGTATCTAACGTCAATGTTTGAGTTATACAAGCTGAAAGCATAAATGGACGTAATCTTTAGGTTTGAAATCATGTGGCTTGTAAATATGAACATCATATTTGTAAAATGATATTATGAATCAAAGTAAATTTTAGTTTTAATGATTGAGTTGGTTTATAAAAATAATAATACGATATGGTTTACAAATGAAATTGTCGTTGCCAATAAACCTCTGAAAATAATTTTCAAAATAATACTTATATAAGGAATAAATAAGGGTAAAATTATCATTTCAGGCGTAATTAAGATACTTTGACATTTGATTTATTGGCTATTTTTCCTATAATACCAAAATTGTTCTCTAAGCATGATGTACCAGTAGCCTAAGCATATTAAATATTTATTTATGAGTTTAATCAAATTCATTAATATTATAGACTTTAAATTTCATCAGTATTGATAATAAATAATTTATAAATTATATATAAGTATTATTTTATATAAATTATTATTTGAATTTATATAAATTATTATTTATAGAATTTATAACAATATCATGTTTTAAATGTAAAATCATTAAAAAAACATCCAAACATGGCGAAACATTTTTTGTGACCTATATATTTATAAAAATATATTGGTACATCTCAAACACCAATAACTCTTGTAGACCTCAATCTTTTTATAAAACTATTCTGACCCGAACCCATTTCGACCCATTGCCCAATCCTAGCAATAGATTAAAATAGTCACCTCTAATCTTTTTTATGGTCACAAATGAGCTAGTGATTATGATATGATACATATAAGAAGTGTACCGTCTCCATTTACTCTTATTGTTTGAGTGTTTGACCCGTATTATATCTGATATCCAATTTGTTTGTCCCGTCAATTGCCACCTTATTTAACTACTGAGAAACTTATAGGACCGTGATTTCTATTTGTTTGCTAATTCAATGGATTATTATACTATTTTTATAAAAAAGAGTGCAAAATTGACACATTTAATAGTTTCTTACTATAGATAACTCTATTTTATCTTGAATATCAACACTTTAATAATCACTAATAATAATTTTCTTATAACAAAAGCAAGCCTTACCGTACAGATCATGAACCTCCTAATTTGATATGCTTTTATATGCTCATAATAGATTTTTAATATTAATTACCTAAGAAACAATAAGTAAAGATATAGATATATATATATATATATATATATATATATATATATATATATTACTAAATATAAAATTATTCTATAAATGTTGACATAATAATTCACGTCAACAAAGTCTGTTGTTCTTTTTGATCTCTAAGTGTTGCAGGCGGGTTTACGTTCATGATTATGTACAAAATGTAAAAAATTGATTCTATAGTTTATGTGCATATAGTTTTATGTCACACCCCCATTTTCAGCACACAGCGGAAGTAACGGGAGTGCGACGAGACTGAATATCAAGAACAACATTGTTTACAAGAGAATAATAAAACTTTATTATATCGAATACATTCTTAAATGTTCCTTAGTCCGGGCTTCTAGAATTTGGTACAACTGCTACTTGAGGTTCTTCAAATGTATAACTAGCCAAGCTACCTTTGGTTTTCAGTTCCTGAAAAGCATACTGAAAGTGTCAACTAAAAATAGTCGGTGAGTTCGCAGGTTTAAAGAAAACAAAATTTAATACGTATGATGTCAATTAAATAAGTCCACAACCAATAGGACACACTATGCGTGGGGGATTCCCCAAGTAGTACTACCCATACGATTCGTTGGTTCTATCTAGAATTAATGGGTGTGTAAAACGATAGTCGGTGCATGTGCATAATAGCAAAAGAAAGTCTTAACTAATTGCACATCATATAAAAAACGAGCATGCTTTTCATCCCCAAAGTAATTTAAGTAAAAAGGGGCTGCGAAGACTCACCTGGTTATCTTGTATTAGGTATAAGTAGGTGCTAAAGTTCTTAGCAGGCTACGGTGTACTATGATCACCAATAATACCCTAGTAAAATGACATGAGCATATGGTATTAGAGTAATGCTTTTGTGTATGTCGTTAAGCTTTATTAACCCTGTTTAAAATGTTTTAGTGATTATTGAATGGTGTATGTGTTAATTAGAAAATTCTTAAAATAGTATTGTTTCAAGTATTATATTTGTATAGATGTAACTTACTCATTATATTGTAGTATTAAGTTTTATACAACCAGCGTCTTTCATTATTATACGCAACTTGTAAATTAAATACGCTAGATGTTAAGTAATATTTATGAACATACACAAATATCTTAAACATGAATTTTAAAAGAAAACGATTAGTTGTCATGTTTGTTTTACATTTAGTGTTTATTATATAATCAAAGCTATAATTAAAAATCAACTAGTACCATTATTCGAGATACTTAAAATAATAATAACAATATTAATCTCTATAATAATAACTATTTATAATTTTTATAAATATGTTAGTTTAATCAAAATACATATATATTTCATCAGAAATCAAAGCTCGCATGTTTTATGTATGTGTGTTAAAAATATCTTTTATTGTAGTTAGAATTATTGAATTATATTTATATTTATGATTATATAAAATCATACCATAAAAGAATAATTAAACTACTAACAATAATAATTTATTGTTTTTGATCATATTAGTATACTTCAAACTAATAAAACACTTTTGAAATAAATATATACTCGTATTGCAATTTACTCTTAATAACGTAAGGTTTTGTTGTCGGTTAATTCCTATGAATTATTATTTATAACTCATTTAAGTCTGAAAATTTCAAAACAATAAATAAATTCTAAAAGTTTCAAAGTAAACTATTTTTACTATTTTCAATCTAGAGGATGTTTACATGTTTTTAACTAATTTAAAATTAGAACTAAATAATTCTAATTAGTGTACAGTTCATTTATTTTATTTTAGTTTGTTATTATATATATATATATATATATATATATATATATATATATATATAATTCTTATGTCATAACAATTTAGTTTTGAAGTATTTTAATATCTAGATCCAATAATTAACTTTTATTATAAATCTAAATAAAATTCATGTACAGATACAAAAATTAAACTTACTTATGTTAACACCATACTTTATTATGAGCACCTTTTATATATACGTTTATGTTTTATTAATGTCGTTAAAATGTGATTTTTAAATAAAAATTAAGATAAACATAAAAACAAATATAAAAATTGATAAGTTATTATACTACCTTTGAGACTCAATTTCCTGGGTGTTACGTAACCAATTTTTAGAGAGAGAAAAGTTGGCGAGGGTTCATATGGCAAAACTATGGTGCAACGGTGGTTCGGGGTGGTACCAAGGTGGTCTAGGGTGGCTGTAAATGGGCTGGAGAGTGGTGTTTTGATGGTAGTTCGGGTGATTTGGCTAAAGTTTAAAGAGAGAGAGAGAGTTGTGTGTGTGATTGTGTAGAGTGAGAGGGAACCGAGAGGGCGAGATGATGATGCTACGATGGTGATATGGTGGCATGATAATGGCCAAGGGATGGGGTGATTGAGTGGTGATGTCATGAGTAGGGGTGTTCAAATTCGGATATCCGAAAATTTCGGATAGTGGATTTCACTATCCGAATCCGAATCCGAAATTTCGGATATCCGAAATTTCGATTCGGATATCCGAATTTCAAAAAAAAAATTGTATTATTTAATAAATTTTATAAAAATATAATAAATTTTATTGAAATTCTTTTCATATATCCGAAGTTTTTATTAAAATATCCAAAATATCTGAAAATATCCGAAATATTTGATTAATATTTAATATTTTTAAATTTTTATAAAAATATTTTGGATATTTCGGATATCCGAAATATCCAAAAATTCTCAGAATCACTATCCAAATCCGAATCTGAAATTTCGGATATCCGAATTTTGGATTTTCGGATATTTCGGATTCGGTTTCGAATTCAGATATTTTTGAACACCCCTAGTCATGAGTGCGGATGTATGTATGTATATGTGGGATGTATGCATGGTATGTATAGGGTTTTAAAGGGGAACCGTGGGAGTGATGGTTGGTGGAAGTTGGCGGCAAGGAGGTGGCCTTGGGCGGTGGTGATGATGGCAATTTGATGAGTCATGGTTTGGTGGCAATAGAAATAACTTCTTTGATATATGTGTGCCGAGGTGTATGCTTCACATGAAGCTTCATCTTCATTTAGTAGCTATCTAAAATTTTAAGGATAGTTATCTAATAAAATGGATATTTAGATAGATTATGTAGTGAATTTTAGCTACAAGGTTAGGTAATATGAGTGTGTTAACTAGTTTTACTTTAGTAAATGTTAATTGGTAATAGTTGGTTATAGGTTTGGGTTAGTTAACAAGGTGTTAGGAGTAAGTTCTATAAGAGTACTGAGTTAGAAACAAAGATGTTTTTAGGTGTTTAACAAAGCCTATTAATTTAACTTTTGAACCTTGTGTATAAGTTGAATTTATAACGAATGATTAAAGATTGTATCTAAAATTTAATAACTTAATATTTAAAAAAAATATCACTAGTGGAAATAAAGTCTATTATTTGTATATAACTATTATTATTATGCGCTGAGTTTCATGGTTGTCACATTTTATGCAAACATTTTGCTAAAATCATTACTTCCGAATATCACTCGTATTTTCAAGAAATATTCACATATCAAACATTAATATTCATATAGATGAACCGACATTAAGACAAAACAAATGCACCCGCAACAACACGAGCGCATTTTCACTAGTTTCAATATATTAGTATATTTATGATTTGACATGCCTTAGAAGCATAACACACCAACATGATTGGGTAAAATGTATACAAACAATATGATTTCTAAGGGTTAAGTAGAAAACTAGTAAAATTGTTTTTATAATAACTTAAACTTAACCCACCGACACCTTCATATATTTTTTAAAGGTTTCATCTCATAAATATATATATTTATTATACTTCATATACTAAGCAAACATACACATAACTGAAAAAGGAAGCAAATAACAAAACCTTAGACAAGGTCTTAACATATAGGGACATCATACTAGAGATTTTAATGATCATAGGTGACGATAGAACATGAGAACATGACACTCACCTAAAAAGAACAAAAATTAAACAAATAGTACACACTTTTCACCGTTCAAGTTTAACACTAGTTAGTTGTTACCAAACATGAGTACTATTCTATCACTCATCAAATTCCAATAACCAAACTTAGCATATAATAATATTACCCAAACACCCCCTGAAAATAATAATAATACCCAAACAAGGTAAAACTCACACTCCTCCATCTTCTTCCCTTAACCTTATTGACCCTAACCCTAAAACACCATCCAAAATCAACACAATAAACCCTCAAATCAACAACAGCAATTAGGGTTTCAATCATCATCCGATTTCATTCGATTTGACCCATGGACGCGCAAAGAGCATTGCTTGATGAACTCATGGGTTCAGGTTCGTTTCGATGGCTTGATGTATGTCGATTTTGTTTGGTTTTTAGTGTTTGGATTTTGGGTTTGGGTTGGTTTTGAGTAAATGGCGATTGGTGTATGTTGGGACGTGAAATTCGAAACCCTAATTGTGTAATTTGATGTGTTTGTTTATGATTATTGGTTGTTCGATGTGGGGTTTTAGCTCGTAATTTGACGGAGGAAGAGAGGAGGGGGCACAGAGAAATCACTTGGGATGATAAGGAAGTGTGTGGCTTCTACATGGTGAAGTTTTGCCCTCATGATTTGTTCGTGAACACTCGAAGTGATCTCGGTGAGTATTTGTGTTAGTTTCATTGTTGTATTTGAGCTAGATTGTTTATGTTAATCTGGCTATGAATTGGGATTAAGCGCTTGGAAGATTGAACTCAATGTTTTGCATAAGTGTTAATCGTGTTGGGTTGAATCCTTGACTCAAACACGACCCATGTATTTGTTCGTGTCAAAGATATGTTAACTATACAAATGCTAACGCATATACGCTTAAAATTGTGTTTAAACCAAACATGACTGCTTAACTTATCTATCAAAATGAGTCTAGCAGGTTGGTGGATTTGTAAATGGTTAAGCGTGTTTAACACGTTGGTGGATTGTAATAAATTGGTTAAACGGGTCGTACCCGCGTAGAACTCTTTTAATTAAGCAGGTCAATCTGGACATCACCTATTTATCAAACGGGCTCGATATTACAATCTGAAACCTCATTGTTTTGTGTTGTTTAAGAAACTACCAGTCTACCACCCCACTTACATCATTTGAGATAATATGAGTGACTCTTGAAGAGTTATTTATTTTCTGGACTATGATGTTTAATGTAATGATGTTTGTGTGTCCATTGTTTCTTGTATCAGGTCCATGCCCTAAGATTCATGACCCGAAGTTGAAAGAAAGGTAACAAAAGGAACTCTGGGATTTATGCTATAATCTGTAGAAAGGTTATTGGTCACATTTATTTTGTTTTGAATCTAATTGTGCTTCACGCATACGATTGCATGCAAGTTCACTGTTTCCAATTCATTTTTAAACCTGCTTTGCAACTATGATTGGCATATTCTTATTATTTTAGTTAGTTTTCTGAAAGGTTCCAACCACAGATAATGGTACAGTTACGTGGGTTATTACCGGCCTGACCATCGTTTTCTAGACACATTAACGATCAAACTGCAGTTCAATTTTATATTGTTTGGTCAGTGGTGTTCTTGCTGTATATATTATACTGTGTCATGTAGCAATAGGGTGCCATGTGGGGTCTACTTGGTTTACTTTTAATAATGTCAAATTAGGTAGAAACAATTAGTTAGTGAGAGAGACAACAGTTTAAATTTTAAAAGCATTTATCAGTGGCAGCGGTTGACTGGTGGTGCTTTCCTAGTGGCTTAAATATTTACCTCAAGTCCTCAAACAAGTTGACACTACAACAAGTAATCATCCAAAGGGTTTCCTTTACACTAATTTTTTATGGCGTATTGATATGTTTCCTAATTGGACAATTACTAAAAGGAGAAAGATCAAGATTGTCAGAAAATCTTAGAATTCCTGCAGTTCAACATGGATACAGTTTTTATGGGTTTTGAGGTGTTTATTTGGTGTATCAAAATCATTTATTCCATTATTTCTGTTATTCTTCTCTATTTTATCTGAAGTTTCATTGAAGCTGCTTAAAACTTGTGCTTCTACTTTCAGCTATATTGATGGGTTATTTGTATATTGTTTATTGTGGAAGTTTACTTTTATCATTATACTATTTCCTGCTACTTTTTTTGTCTGTCCCCTTATGAGAGTTTGACATATTCGTTGTTTTCTATCTGCTGCTTACTCTAGCTTTGAGAGCTCACCGAGGCATGATTCCTATGTTCCTAGATTTGAAGCAGATTTGGCTAATTTTTGCGAAAGACTGGTAAGTCAGTTTACTTTAGAGTTAACAATTTCTAACCATTTACTTCAAAGCTTGATTGATTTTTGTTATATTTTATTCCCACTGGTCAAATGGGACAAACTTAAGATGTATAAAAAATTTAAATGGGTCAATGGGTTGAAAGTCCCCACAAGTGTTCTATGAAAGTTTTCAACCTTCTAACAATTTCATATATTACATTGGTATATGATTTCTGACTTTCTGTAGCAATGTTGTTAGAATATATATATTAGGGTAGTCGTCATTAGAGGTTAGACCCATTAGCTAAGCCCGTTAGGCTTCTTGGATTGTTATAGAAATTATTTCAATATTATCTCTTTGTTACATACTAATATTGACTTGGAAGATTTAACATCATAATATGATATACTTCTTGCATTTGTTTGCTTTTTTAAACAACTGTTTTGTTTTAGGTCATGGATTTGGATAGGAGAGTTAGACGTGGACGTGAGCGTCTTGCCCAAGAGGTTGAAGTTCCTCCACCACCACCTGTACCAGTCGAAAAATCTGAACAATTATCTGTTCTAGAAGAAAAAATCAAGAACCTTCTAGAATCAGTGGAGGCTCTTGGAGAAGCTGGAAAGGTGGATGAAGCAGAGGCACTCATGAGGAAGGTATTACTTAACAATTGGTTTCTCTAGGCTCTAAATTAGGTCGTTCTTTTTCGCATAACCTTCTTATTTATATATTGTCATTCTCTGTACAGGTGGATTTGCTTAACATCGAGAAGACTGCATTGACCCTGCAGCCACAAAACGGAAAAGTTTCAATGCTTGCACAAGAAAAGAAGATGGCTCTTTGTGAAACATGTGGTTCTTTTCTGATAGCAAATGATGCTCTTGAAAGAACTCAGTCTCATGTCACTGGAAAACAACATATTGGTTATGGCATGGTCAGAGATTTCCTCACCGAGTACAAGGTACAATTCTTTTCTAAAAATGAATGGGCCGATATGGGTTGTGTTTATCTTGAACGGATCAAAGGGGTTGAAGGGATTGAAGCCACCTTAAGTATATTTTTCATGCATACAATATTCAAAGGTTCTAGTTATTGTTGTAATAATAATATGTTTATAATCATAATTAATGCATTAATTTGTTATTTAGTTATGAATGGTGGAAAAAAGTGGTTGCATACCATTTTCAACATGGTCCATCCTTTATCCACTTGTACTAAAACAACCTGTTTCCCAATTTGCTTGACCCGCTTATTGATCCACCCCTAATGGAATCAAATGTAGATATTCAAGTTTTTTTTTTCTGATGAAAATCATGATCTATAATTAACTACCAGGAGGTGAAAGAGAAGGCAAGGGAAAAAGAAAGGTTAGCTAGGGAGAAAGAAGCTGAAGAAAGAAGGAAGCAAAGAGAAAATGAAACTGAAGGTAGAAATAGAAACAGAAGTGGATCTGCTGACCGGGACAAAAGTCATGACAGGCGGGACCGTGAGAGGTCCAGAGACCGACACACCAGAGGCAATCGTGATACAGGAAGAGCATCAGACCGTAGGTACAATAATAATAATACTAATTATAGAAATGGAGGTGTCATGAACAGGGATAGATACCGTGGAGGTAACCGCAGCAGATCACGTTCACCAGTCAGGCATGGGAGAAAAAGGTCATCCAGAAGTCCATACTAGTCAATTTCTGTAGATAAATTTCAATGGATTTGAAGTCAGAAGAGGTAGACGTTATTTTATTATAACTCGTTAATGTTCTATGAATGTGTGTTTGGAGACCGACAGTTATATGATGGCTTTTCATGGGTGAACCCTCTTTTTTGTTCTCACAGCTTTGTTGAGACTACTAATCTTCTATCATCAATTCATTTCAATATAACTAAAGGAGAAAAGAGTCTGAGGTAGGTATTGTTATTACCTAAAATGTTTCTGCATATCTTTCATTATCTCTTCAAGATTCGGTTGAAGTATTTGTTCTAAAGAGTGAGTTTATCTAGAACACAGATATGGTTTATACAAATTAGTATTCCTCAATCCTGCTGCTGAAAGAAACCATCGTTTTCCCGGTAACACGTAAATGTTGAATCATTATTGGTTGAGGTAACCATATCCCTGCATACTTCTTTTTGGCTTTTTTCCTGCTTTATAGCTTCTTGCGCCTACTATATCATCTTAAGGCATTTTTTTTTTTTTTGAAATTACAAATGATTTTATATATAATAATTGGGTTTTGAGGTCGGGTTTTGCCTAGACGGGTTCCAACCCATCTCACATTGTTATGAAGTGATGACAGTCAAGTTTCAACACCTTGCGAGCCTTAAAGTTATGGGGCACCAATAGCTTCCGTTATGATTAAATCTTGATAATGCATAGAAGAAATGGAACCAAGTATTTCCTAAATGGGCTGCAGGTTTCATTTGTGCAAAAACACCATATGCAGCCTTTGAAGTTGATCTTTTCAGTTGATTGATTTTTTTCTTTTTTTTTTTTTATTACAAATTTGACTTGCAAGAACCAAAGAGGTAATAACAGAAGTCTGAATTGGTAACATGCTGATGCATCAGCATTTTGTCTTTGTGCAGGTTGGTTTTGGTGCATTTTGTGATGTGATTAGGAGGCTTTCAAAAAAATTGTTTTATTTATTGTGAAATACAACCATTGGCAGTGGCCTAGTGGCAAAGTCTACGCGACCAACCCGGGGTTGGGTTTGCGCCTCAATCGGGCCGTGAAGTAGAATAAAGTAGCATTAGATTAGTGCAGTTAAAAAAAAAGAAATAAATAAACAATTAAATAAATGTTATTTCAAGTGTGCGCTTCTACTAATTTGATCTTGTATTGTTAAGAAACATCTTAGATAGCTGTTTTAGACAACTTATATTAGTTATCATTGGTAAGATATTTTTAATCATATTTAGCACTTTAATTGTATAAAAAATGGTTAAAAAGAGTTTAGGGGTTTGGTAGATTCTTGATTATTAAATCATTAAGATGTAGTCTTTTAATAATCATTAAAAACTATTAAACAGCCTCTAAATTGTCATCTAAAACATATCAAAGAAGTGTATTTGTCCTTGCTTTTTCAAATTTTGTTATTCATCACGCATCTATGCTAAAAGTTATTGATGTTGAGATGGAAAACATGTCCTTTGAAATCTCACCCTTGGTGGTCTTGTCTCTTTGTTAAGGTTTGTTTAAATCTCACCATTTCCGGATCCAACTATAGCCTTGTTATGGACTGCACATATCGAGTGTGGTTATAGTATGTTGAGCCACAAATCAATCGCATCAAACATAATCAGCCAGGACAAGACACCATCATCATCTCGCGTTTTGCATACAACAATTACATCAGACATCATCATGCGAACACACATGAGTCTCGTTTCTAGGGTTGTTTGGTAGCCTCTTAATGGGACCATTAAGAGGCTACCTCTGAACCATTAAGAAATGTATGTGTTTGTTTTAGAAAAAAATGATCTTTTAATAGTACCATTCAGCACTGAATGGTTAAGTGATGGGAAGTGCTGAATGAGAATTATTACCCATATACCCTTCAAACAAAAACAAAAGAAACCCACTCATTTCCCACACCATCGATCCCCCCCTAATTCCCGCCGCCTACCACCGTCGGCGACACTTCCGCCGGCCGCCAGCCACCACCGTCTGCCGCCCGCAAGCCGGTTTCAAGTCTTCAACCCACAACTATTTCAAGGTTTAATTTCTCTCGTTTTTCTTTGATTTATCTTGATTTCTTTCAAGATTTGAACTACAACATTTTATTTCCATTTGTTTTCTCATCTATTTGATTACCATCTTTGTTTACATACATGATTTCATAGATTTGATTTCTAGGGTTTTATAAGTTTCAAAAAAATGGAGCTTTTATGAAATTGGGTTTTGCTTGATTGAAAATTGTGCAAGTTTGTGGATGTTGGTAGTTTTTGCAAGTTCGATTAACCATTTGATTGAAGATTTTGGTTTGATTCAATAGTTCATAGTTTATGAAATTAGGTTTTTGTTTGATTGTTTGAAGATTTTGTGCAAGTTGGGTTAACCATTTGATGTTGGTAGTTTATGCAAGTTGGTTTAACCATTTGTTGAAAATTTTGGTTTGATTCAAGAGTCATAGTTATGAAATTATGTTTTGTTTGATTGATTGAATATTTTGTGCAAGTTGGGTTAACCATTTGATTGAAGATTTTAGTTTGATTCAGTAGTTCATAGTTTATGAAATTAGGTTTTGTTTGATTGTTGATTTTGGTTTTTTATAGTTATTTATCATAGTATAGTCATTTAGATATATAACCAAACAGATACATTTCATTAAACACAAAATAGTTCAGAGGGGTAACATAGTCATTCTGCACATGTATTCAGAGATTCAACTAAACAACTACTTATTGGTTTAGCACTTAACCATTCAGACCTTTCAATCATTCGAAGCTCTTAATTATTCAGCACTTAATGATTCAGATTCAACCAAACAGTCCTTTACTCTTCTCAACTATAGCTTTACTATGCAATGAATATATTGAGTATGGTTATAGTATGTTGAGCCACAAATCAATCACATCAAACATAATCAGCCAGGACAAATCATCATCATCATTTGACGTTTTGCATACAACAATCACATCAGATGTCATCATGCGAACACATAACTCATTTCCATCGATTATTGGTGGCCATCACATACTCCGACCGACTAATGACTGAGGGCGGAGGGTCTCTAGCGATGAAGGTTTAGGACCATAAAGAAGGGTGGGGGAGGAAGGTGTTATTAGTGAAAAAACTTAACGAACATTCATTCCATAAACCATTGCTGTTACGTGCTAGCAAACAGTGAAAACAAAAGGGTACCAGAACCATAACATATCCATACCCCAAGGACATCCAAGTAATCAACTCTATTAAAAAATAATATTTTATCAATTATTTGGCTAAAATGTTGACAAAGAGGATATTTCTAAATTTAATTCTTTCACACTTTGATGTGCTGACAAATTCGTTTTCTCTAACAGTATAATTTCATCTGCAAAAACACTAACATCAAGTACTAAAAACGCACCCTTGTACATGTTTAATCTCATACACTCAAATATATATAACATTCGATAGCAAACAAAACAATGTTTCTCAACTGGTTATCATTCGAGATTCACACGTCGCATCTTGCAAACGAGGTTAGCCGTGGGGATATGAAGATTTTCTGAATCGGTTTTCATGAGCTCTTTGAGTTGATCTCGTGGGGTCGATAAACAAGTGTGAAATGTGGCCAAAATTGGAGGAGTGGGCATCGACAACGCTGACAGTACATTACTCAGGTACTCGATATCCACCGACAGTTGTTGCGCTCCACGATCTGTTATATATTGGATGCCTCGTAGTTGCTCCATAAATAGAGCTGCAGCACCTTCAGCAACCTACATTAATATAGGGAAATGTTAAACACATGGCGTTAGCAACTGAATTTGTATACAAACTAGAAAAGATATTGTGACAGTTTTGACCCGTTTACTTATAAACGCGCTAACAGATCATATTAGTCAAATGGGTCGAAGATACTGATAATAATGACTTTGACATCAGTAGGGTACTTTAGATATTCTATTAATAACTCAAAAAAGATATATTAGGTGTCACAATTTCAACTATTATTTACCTATAAATAGGTCTAAATTGGGTGTAATTTGGGTTCTCTAACCAGTAGGCTTGTAAACAAACTGAACGAACACAAACAACGGTTTGTTCGTATACATTCTTTTTACTTTAATTGAACAAGCGAACGAACATGACCACTTAAATGAATGGATTTTCTTGTTTATTTTCTTTTGTTAAGGAAATGGATGTGTTCATGTTTGTTTGTTAATATCCTAAATAAACATATTCAAATACAAATGAAAGCAAATGAACATGGATTGGTGGTCATGGGCAAAAAAAACAAATTACTTGGTAAAATCCCACACCTAGCAAGCTATTGATAGAGTCATCAGCTAATGGTTTTAAGATCCATAATGGATTAGGCCAATTTTTAAAAGGGATGGACTCAAATTCTTTATATGAATATGTAAATGAACATAAACAAGCAATCGAATGTCTGGCACTTCCGTACTTCCACCTATTTCAAGAAAACATTTTCTGAAATTGTTTTTAAAAGATTTTTGACCCATGTTATGTGAATTATTAAATTTTAAACACTTCAATGGGGAAGCTGTCACTCGTACGAGAAAAAGTTGGATCGCATGAATTAGTCAAGTCCAATATACATATTTAGAATGGAATGCAAATAGGAAAATGTTTGTTACCTTAAACATCCATTCTGTTGCAAAGAATTGTGCTTCTTCAGCATTGGCATCATTGTTAGAAATAGTCTCAGCAAGTGGCTCCAACTGTTGCGGTAGAGTGAGAAGGTATTCACCAACAGTTGTCACATATGATTGAGCATATGCACTAAAGCTCGGTAGGTGAAAAGCAGTTTGTTCCTCTACAGCAGACCAAATGGGCAGACTTGATACACCATTAAACTGCTTTCTTACTTTGGATATAAGCACGTCGTATACAAGTTCATTTACCGTCTCCACAAATGCTGAAACTCTTTGAGACGCAACTGGAAGCGCATGGAACCGCGGATCTTTTGACTATAGAAAAAAATGTTATTTTGCGTAAAACATAGGATAAAATGTATACATATTTAAGGACAAATAAAGATTTAAATGGAAAAACCAAGCCAAATCTATACTCGGATAGCTAGTTCCTTATCTAGACTTTGGAGATGGAAATATCGACCCATTATGGCTGATTTGGGTTGTGTTTCATCTCTAATGGGGGCACCAGGTACAAAAATAATTATTTGTGGACGAGAAGTGTATCAGGCCAACACAATTCGACTCATAAAAAATTAATTATTTGACTTGAACCCATTTTGACCATTACCCAAGTTGTTTGATTCACCCATTTTATACCTCTAGTCAACAGTCTTGTTAAAGTTTTGATTCTTATGATATTTAAGGTAGGGCTTTCACAACAGTTTACCAACAACCCAAAGAAAATAAGACAGTGAAACAACTCTATAGAGATGGTGATTTTGATCTACTTACTGTAGGATTGGTTGATTTGTGTTGTATTCTCAAACAAGACAAATCAAATAAACTAGCTGAAGGGGAAAATGTGAAACAGGTTCCAAGTTGCGCCAAGTATATCATAAATCCATACAACTCCTAAATTGTTTAATTCAAAAATTCATACTGTTATGGTAATAATATTGTTTTCAACACATTAAATATTTATAAAAAGATGAAAATTTGGGCAAAGCCCCTGAACCAGTTTGACTCGGTACCCAACCTGACAGACCCACTCATCTTGCTACATCTAGGCAACAATAAAAAAAAGTGAAACATGTACCTGCTCCAACAGATTAAAAAGCTTCTGTGCTTTCTCCGGAGCATCAAAGAGCCTTAGTGCCGCCACATCTAACGCCGCCCTTCCTGCTAAAGATAGATCTCCGTTTCCATCAAGAGTCTCATGTGAAGAATTTGGGTCAATACTTGATCCAAACACAGCAGAAGACAAATTTGTATTCAATCTAGCAAGTATAGCTCTCAATGAAGCTTCAAAAACTGCAGATCTACTTGACAAACAATCTGCAACGGTTAGTATCTGCAATGCACTTTGAACATAAGACCATTCTTCCTCACTTGACAACTCAAATTTGCGAGGCCCTTCTCTTTTCTCTGAGCCTGTTTCCTTCTTTGAACTCAAACTATCAGAGGCAATATCAACTCCACATACTATTCTTAGTGTTTTCAGGATTTCTTGTAGGGTTGAAATAAACTGTAGCATGACATCATCAAGGGCTAGAATGAGCTCATCCGCTTCTGAGCCACCAGTAAAGCTGATGCATCTATCAACAGACGCTTCTAGAAGTACAATGACTTGCGGGATTGATTCTTCCATTCTTCTAACGGTCTCACTGAGTTCAATGCCTTGTGCACCAACACCACGAGTAACAGCTCCTCTCAGATCAATGGCTGAGATCTCAGCAGAGAGGGTAACACGCTCCATTTGTCCATATCTAGAATATAATATAGATAAGTAACTATCGCCCATAAATAACTGAAAACAAAGTGGAAGTACAATATATGATGTGGAACAACATAGTAGAGGTCTCAAAAATGGGTGGGTTGGGCAGGTTGTATAACATGTCAAAATTGGTAAACCTTTAGCAGAGATAGAAAGAGGATGGTTTGAGCCAAAACATTATCTAACAATATTTTATGATTTATTTATTCTTAATAAACAAGATGTGTCAAAAATTATACAAAAATTCTGTTATTTTAAAAAAGTTTTAGTAGTTTTCAGGTCATGCAATATGTATAAAAACCAACTGCTAGAAGCTAATGTACAAATATGCTAGGATAAATATAAACATATGAGCATATGACAGTTTTAGCAGCAATACACTTTGCTAACTGAGATTTACTTTACTTTACAACGATTAATGGAAAGGGATTTTGGAAATTTACCTTTGCTTGTATGATTCATAAGGCAGGTAGATTGCCTTAAGAGTGTCCCTCAAAACATTAATATCCGATTCTCCAAAAAGGTGGTGTACATTTCTTGCGAAACTGCCCGTCATATTGTGTAGATCAATTAATGCGTCTAGATGCTTAGTCTGCACTTTAACACCTTTGGCATGTCCCCTGATAAGATATCTAATACACCTGAAACAATAGTATAGATGCTAAGATTGTGATAAACTGATAACGCAGCAGATTTTATTTAACAATATAAGGGGCTGGCGTATAGCATGATCGTATGTGACGTGTGTCCATACATGGCATAACATTTATAATTAAATATATTATGAAACAAACTTAAACATCAAAAATATTTTCAGATTGCAACCTTTGCCCAATGCTTTGGTTTCAGGGACTACATCACCGGTTGCAAGGTTGATGCGGGAAACAAAACTGGCACCCACAGCCACCATTGCCTCAATTAATAGTTTTGGGACAAGAGTCTTGTAATCTTCTGGAAAAGCAAGCATAGACCTATAAGGGTATAATAAAAGCAGTCATACAAAACAAATTTTGACAGCAATATAGCCAATGTGGATACCACACACTTGAAAACAGACTTTTATCATGATCTTATGTGATCCATTCCTATGATGATTCAGAAATGAAGCCTACTAAAATCAAGACTAATGAACCTGCTGAAATCAGGAATGAAAAAGAAAATGTTTACCATTTCCATTCTTGTTCAAGATAAAGTAATAGTTCGTCATAAAAACTTGGCAGCCAACTGGGAAATGTAACTGTAGGCAAACTTGATTGATAATCATGGGAACTTGAAATACTTTCAAGCTGATTCTTTTCACTTCCAGTTTTAGTACGCTGTTTTAACTCATAATCTTCCCATAGCTTCCTTATAAACTTTAGATGAACTTTGGTATAGTGATTCTCCAATGACTTGTATCTTCCAATCCGAATGAGAATTTCCCTCAAATCTTGTGCAATATTAACCTAAAAACAGGAGAAACAAACACTTATAGGTGTGACATTATAACTTCCATTAGAAAAACTCGTATTATGAATTGCACCTTGCGATTGGTTATTGCATCTGTCAGGCGGGGTTGAACCATCGAGTCCAATCTGTCCTCCAAGACTTCAAGCTGCTTTCTAATATTGGCAAATTCAGCAACCTGAAAGGAAAAGAGAGGAAATAAACCATATAAATAGATGTTGGGGCATTTTTATATAACCATAGGCGTATGGTGAATTCATTTTTACCTCCCCCACAGCATTCAAGCAACGCCTCATGTTGGCCAAGGTTTCTGCTGCACGGGGAAGATCATTACTGGCAAAAACATCCTCCACAGTGGAGCTTAACTGTGTCAGCCCTGCAGCATCCTATGAATAAAAAAAAGATAAAAATATTGCCAAGATATAATGACATAATAACAACACAAATAACAAAAATTAAGAAACAAAGCTGATGAACTCAAAGGAATGAAGCACAATTCAACCTGCAGAGTTTCATAGGCTGCTTCCATTCTCTGCTTCACTGTATCAACTTTAGCAAGAGTGGCAATCGATTCTGCTGATGAACCCTCGGCCTACAGACAAAAAAAAAAAAAAAAAAGAATTACAGTATTACACAATAAGATTAACATCATACACATTATTTCAATTCATAGTATTAGAATCCTCTTGCTAATTGCTATGTTACCCATTCTACTCATCTTGCCAATGAACAATCTCATTTACAGATATGCAATACGTTAATATATCTAACATTGAACTTTCACTACCTCATTTTGTCAAATGCTTCAGTTAGTTACAGTGAGGGTCATACCAAATGTCTATAGCACAGGTCAAAGTAGAATGTACAAACGATATTTACCAAAGGGCATTTCAATTCTAAATCTACAATACTGGCTGACAACAATTACTTCATATAAAAAGTATATGAACATGAATACTGTCCAAAGATAAACCTCGATCTAACAGCAAAATGGAACAACATTGCACAATTAGCACACATCTACGAAAATACTGAGCGAAAAGGCATATATTGGAACAAAGCATTACAATTTCTGCTGATCAACCCTCGGCCTGTAGATACAAAAAAAGAATTACAGTATTACAGATTTAGATTAAGATTAAGATTAACATCATAAACACTATTCAATTCTTAGTATTAGTATCCACTTGCTATTTTACCCAGTCTAGCCATCTTGCCTATGAACAAAAGAATCTCATATACAAAGATGAAATATATGTCAATATATGGGCTCATTTTGTTAAATACTTCAATTGGTTAAATACTTACATTGAGGATCATACCAAATGTCTATAGCTGACGCAAACCTACAATATTGGCTGGACAACGATTACTTCATATAAAAAGTACATAAACATGAATACTGTCCAAAGGTACATCTATGAAAACTCAACTCCAACATAAAACCCCAATTTAACAGCAAAAATGAACAACATTGCACAATTAGCATACACCTACGAAAACACTCTACGAAATGACGAAAATTCAAACAAATCTATAAACTCCAATTAACTTCAAACCGAACAACAATTAACACTGCACAATCAACACATCGTGCAATCAACACCGAGATCTATCTTACTTTTTTGAGTTTGAGGAGGATCGATGCAACAGACTGACGGAGGGAGAGAGCGTCATCGCGGAGGCGAATGACGTCACGAGTGGCTCTAGGCACACGGAGGATCGCGGCGGAGCTCTGTTCTTCAAGTGAAGCGGCGATCTCCTCCGACATCATCTGTAACTTCATCTCGAGATCCACAAGGTGTTTGTCTAGTGGATCCTGAGGGTGACGTGATTGACAAGCATTGTTTATCCATTTCTTAGCGTCGAATTTCTCGTCGGAGAATGATGCCAGATCTATCATCATCTTCTCCGGCGACTGTAATATCTTCAGTCGATGAACGATGAATGAACTTATTGGTAGATTTGGTGGTGTTTCACTATGGTCCTTTTAGTTTGGATTTGTTACAACTTTTTCCTTTAAGTTGCTCTTCTCTTTTTCAGTCATGTTGTCAACTTTTTATAATTGGGTTAGGTTGTGAGTAGTGATGCAAACGAATCAAACGTTCAGTGAATAGTTTATAAATTGTTTGGTGGAAAGTTTGTTATTCTAGTTAGTTTAACAGATGAATGAACAATAACAAGAAAATTTTATTCGTTTAACTAAATGAATGATATGATTAGAGGAAGCATTCGTTTATATATGTTCGTGAGCTTTACATATTGAGATTAACCCAAAGGAGTCAATTATTTATATAATTT
This sequence comes from Flaveria robusta, assembly GCA_025506415.1. Lineage (NCBI taxonomy): Eukaryota > Viridiplantae > Streptophyta > Magnoliopsida > Asterales > Asteraceae > Flaveria > Flaveria robusta. Next base: position 44,241,983 of record CM046469.1, read on the forward strand.
TTATTTAGTATATTAAATGTATATTTACTTAATAACTTTACATATTTAGTTATGATAAATTGACTTAGTTATATATGTTATTTTGTACATAAATTATAATTTTAATTAATTGTTAATTGATGAACAACAAACAAGTCTAGTCTTAGTCAATCTATAGGAAAAAAAAATAACATCTAGCAATATGAGCTCAAGTCTTAGAATAGAGTTTGAAACGAGTCGGTATCAAACTCAAACTCTTTTAAGTTAAACGAGTCAAGTTCAAGTTTAGATGAACTGAAGCTTTGCAAAGTTTGTACAGTCAATTAGAGGTGCGAAAAAATGGGTTTTTTCCCAAACCGGTTAGTATAGGCGGTTTTGGTTCCAAACCAGGTTTTACTCCCAATTCTACACTCAATTAGACTTGGGCAAAAAAAACGGGTACAGACCCAACCAGGACCCGGGTCCGGGTAGGACCCGGGTCCGGGTAGAACCCGGTATAGGGTGTACCCGGTTTGGAACCGATAATACCCGGTGGGTAGGAACCGGTTATGGTTTTTTATATTTTTCTAGAACCCGAACCGTACCCGACCCGACCCGACCCAACCCGGAACCGACCCGATCGTACCCGGGTCCAACCCGGTTTTTACCGTTTTTCGGGATTTTTTAAAAAACTAGCCGTTTTTAACGGCTATATAGCCGTTGGAACTCATTTTTGACCATTTTTTTTGTTTTTTTTTGCCCCCTAAAGTAGTATAAATAGGTGTGGGTTGGTTTGATTGAGTACCCAACTCTCAAACGCAAAAACATACGCAAAAAAAGCAAAAAATACTCTAGTTAACTCTCGTTTTACATTTTCACTTTCTCGTTTTACACTTTTCACTATCTTGAATCTTGTTATGGCTCAATCACAATCTTCCGTTGGTCAAAGTTCGTCCAATGCTCCAACCGTCGTTCGTGTTATTCCACACAATTGTAACATGGATGTATGGTGCAATTGGGATATGGTTGAGTTGAGTGACGGGTCTGTAAAGGCTCGTTGCAAGTTTTGTGGAGTTTTGCTTGCTAAATATTCTAACACGATTTTAAGCAAACACATTAGCAAGAAGTTTTGTAAGTCGTTGAAAAGTAATCCGGATTCGCAACAAACACAATTAGGTGGAGACGGTAGAATCTTTAATTACGACGTTAATAGGGTTCGAGATCGAATGGTGAAGTTCGAGATTCAAGAAGCTTTGCCTTTTAGTCACTTCGACAATCCTCCTTTGACCAACTTAATTCGAGAGACGCTTCAACCTCGTTACAACCACGTAAGTCGTACTACCCTTAGACGTTATTGTTTAAAATTATGGAAGCAAGCAAAAAATGATTTAATTGTATTATTTGAAAATTTAAATACCGGTGTAAACTTAACTAGTGACGTTTGGTCGGCTCCACACGGTTTACCCGAATCGTACCTTTGTTTCACCGCTCATTGGGTAGATCCCAAATCATAGCAATTGATGAAACGTACGATTGCGTTTGATCTTTTTCCGTATCCACACACCGGAGAATTTTTGTTTTACTTTTGGATAATGTAATAACTACTTTTAATTTACAAAATAAAATTTTTCAATGGCATTTGATAACGCTTCCAACAACACAACCGCGGTTGAAAAATTAAAATTAAAATATCTTCCGATTGCAAAAGGTGATTTTTTCCATACTCGTTGTGTTGCACATATTATTAATTTAGTAGTGCAAGACGGTCTATCTGTGCAATTTGTTGATAACTTTATTAAAGCTTTTCGATTTATGTTACATGACGTTTATAAAAAAAGTAGAAGAAGATATCAAGATTATAAAAAACTTTGTAAGGATACGGACTCTGTATTTTTAAGTCCTAATTGGGATGTACCTACTCGGTGGAATTCGACTTGTCACATGTTTAATTGTGCTTTAAAACAAAAGGGAACTTTGAAAGCTTTTCATAATAGTCTTTCGGATAATGATGAAGCCGACCCATTTCCGGATGCGGGTTGGAAAAATGTTCAAAGTCTATCCGATTTTCTTGAGGTGTTTAAAAACTCAACAATAAAATTATCAGGAGTTTATTATCCCACTAGTTATTCGGTGGTTCAAGAATTATATTTCATGGCTTTTAATTTTAAAAATTTTCAATATAAAAATGATATGTTTTCATAAATGATAGAACCAATGAAAGAAAACTTGTGCCGCCGCTTTAAATCCGTTTTTAAATGTTGCTGGGATTGAATGTTTGATAGACGAGATAAATGACAATTTAGATATGCATGACGAAAACCCCAATTTTTCAAGGGATGCCAAAAAAAGTTTTAATGCAAGCTTGAAAACAATATATAATTTTTATTTAAATAGATATGGGCCTAACGTAAATATAACCACACCAAAAGAATCAACCTCAAATGCTAGTACCTCGATGAAAGACCAGGTTATAACCGTGTTGAATGTTGTTCGGGATGTGACGGCTAAATGACAAAGGGGTAACACCCCAACAAGCGAGCTCGGTAGATATAGTGCTACGGATTTTATTTCCACTATGACTAGCGAAGATTATCGTGCATTCGATATTTTGGCTTGGTGGAAAGGAAAGGAATCTCAATTTTCGATTCTTTCCGCTATGGCCCGTGATTTACTAAGCGTCCAAGCTTCTACGGTAGCTTCGGAATCTGCGTTTTCTCTTAGTGGCAGGGTAATCTCATTACGGAGAACAAGACTAACTCCAGAAGCGGTTGAGATGTGCATTTGTTTAAAGGATCACTTAGACGCGATAGATAGTATACAAGACCAAACAAGCCTCGAAGATGAAATTGCACTCGAAGCTAAAGTACACGATGAAGAGGTAGAAGGAGGAGTATCTTCTGGCATATCGGACGAAGAATTAGCATTTGATCAAGCGTCTCATAGTAAATAAAATTAGACGATAACTTAAATAAAAGTTTATGTTATTTTTTATTGATCGATTTATGTATTTTTAAGTTGTTTAAATAAATAAATAAAAAATTAATGTTTATTTAATATTGTTGAATAAAACAACATTAATATTATTAATAATAATAACAATAATAATATTATTAATAATAACAGCAACAACAAAAACAAACAAAACAAAAACAACAATAATATTATTAATAATAATAACAATAATAACACTTATAATAATAGTATTAATAATATTAATAACAACAACAATAATAATATTGATAATAAAAACAACAATAATAATAATAACAATAAATAATAATAACAATAATACTTATTATGATTTATAATAATAATAACAAAAACAACAACAACAAGTCAATAATAATAATAATAATAATAATAATATTAATAATGATTTATATTAGTAAAAACAAAAAAAAATAAAAAAAATTAAAAAACCCAATTATACCCGGGTTCCGTACCCGACCCGACCATAACCGGGTATGTCGGGTAGGGTAATAGCTTCGGTGAACACGACCCGGGTTCTAACCCGGTTCCACCCGTACCCGGGTACGAAAAAACCGGTTGGGCCGAACCCGGTTTCAACCCGGTTTCGGGTATTGGGCCGGACCCGGTTTGCCCACCTCTACACTCAATTGCATAGAATAACTTCTTTCACCTGGGTTTCATCGGTTTATTAACTTATGGCCTTATGGGTATAAAAGCCCAATAGTGTCTTGTTTATGAAAGCCCAATAGTTCTTGTTGTGTAATTCAGTGTACAAAAGCCCAATAGTATCTTGTTGCAGTTCAATGATTTTCACTCTCACCATCTCATGTCACAAATATTTCGACCTTATTAACATAAACTTCTATATTTTTTGTTTTTGTTTGTCTAACACGAAGTTGTTTTTTCAAAAATATTTTTATTATGTTCATAACCTAAAATCATAATACCCTTTTTGTTAAAAAGATAAAAGAACATATGGAAAGGTAGAGTAATTTTATATTATTTATTTGAATAAGTAATAAATTGACACAAAACATTAGTAATTTAATGTGGACGTAGAAATCATCATTTTTCTATAATACGGTCCATGTACCTAGGGTGAATAGAGTGGAGGTAGGGCAAGGGTGGTACCGTGGCAAAAACATCCCCCCCCCCCCCAACCCTTTGCGCCTTTGCGGTATAGTCGAAAGATTTATACGTGTTGTTTATGTTAAAGTTGGAGAGAAATCATTGAAGGAAATTAGAGAGTGAGAAAAAATGGGAGAACATCATTTCGGCATGTTAAAGGCCGATGATGGCGTTAAAGGCCGATGATGGCGTGAAACACCTTCTCTACATGAGTAGGGAATTACAAGTTAATAACCTTTGTATGCAATATGTCCTCTAACAAATACACGCATATATGTGTATAATAAATACTAATTAACAAGATCTTAAATTTCATACTAATATTAGTAATTGTTGTTGAGCATTTAATCAAGAATAATCTATCTAGTATTTGATATATAAATTTAGCCAAAATTATTGAGGAGTTTTGTGTCTATTCATTCTCTACTTATTAAATTTTATCATGCGTCTCAATTTCATTCTCAAACATATTCTTCAACACCCATTTAATTTTATGAATCATTATCCGTAAATAAGGTGGAAATAAGTCAAACTACTTGTGAGTTATTAACTTATTTAAGAGTGGCTCGTAAAAAACTCAAATCAAGTCAGGCCTAAATAAATTTGAGCTGGAGTTTGAGCTAATATTAGGACTCAATAAGTAAACGAGCTTGAGCTTGAGCTTTACACTTCAAGCTTGTTAAGCTCATAAGGCTAAACAGCTCTACTCGTTATATAGTTTTTTTTATTATATTAGACATATACTTACATGATAGGAAATATTATGTATAAGATTGATTTGATAGTTCAAAAGCATTTGTTGTATTATATAAAAATTATAAAACATAAAAAGAATTATTAATTTACATAAGTAAAATAATTAAATAATTAAATAATTAATTGAAACAAGACTACCGACGAGTTCAAACGTCAAAAATTAGTTACAAGATGAGCATAAGTTTTAAAAACAGAGCTATGCACAAACTTAAGTCGAGCTTAAACTCTCTTAAATTAAAGTAAATTAGATGATATTAAGATTATAGAGATCATGTTACAATTATATACCTTAATACAAAACACACATGTAGACAATGCAAAGATAAGATTGTAATCTCCACATGACCACATCACACATGCACCATTCATTTTCTATTACAATGATAATGGCTAATTTGAACATTTGTTGACACTTTCTTAATCAAAATTTCTTACCATTTAAGATATTGAAGTTCGACTTATTATCTACTATTCAAATAGATGAATTTCGATAACATTTTAGTGAAACAAGAACTATTAATGCATTACATACAAGTATCTATATGACAACGATATATAGTGAGAAGACCATTGTCAGAAAATATTGCATATGGCCAAGCAAGGTATGGATAGGATGTAGTTTCAAACCTACTGATGAATAAAACGAACATGAGGAAACTTCGTGGGCAACTTCATAAGGGTCCACTCAATCATTCAATGTTAACACCTATAATCATATTCATTGATTTTCCATTTGTTACTTTATTTTATATATAATATTATAATATATGTATAGAAACATTTTATCAATTAGTGTGACAATAGGTCGTTCTGATTTGTTCTATGTCTAATAAAATATGAATGTCATACAAAGAACATGATAAAACTTTTATGACATAAGTTACACGGATGATTCATGTGCTATGCATGTTTTGTGATTGCGGTCATTTCTTACCTGTATTTGGATTTTTGTACTGTTTATTTATCAAATTGTAGCATGTCTGGTTATTTTCGCTAATAACCCTTAAAATATCTACACAAAACAGAAGCTTTAAGACCTTATATTTTTCTAGAGGGTGAGATGTCGAGTAGGTAGACATCAACAACGACTTTCTTGCTTGACGACTTGACAAATACGATATACATCCCATTGCCATGTGGTTTGTTATCTTTACTTAGACTAATCATGTTTGCTTGCTCTAGAAACCTCTATACTAACATTAAGCAAATCCTTAGGGATTGGTTTAATAACATTTTTCCATGTCTCTTGATTTGTCACAATTGTGACATCACATATGATTTTATAGTGCAACCTTAGTTAATTGAAGCCTTTGTCTTCTCCTTGTATCATAAGAAAAAACAAGTATCATGATACTCTAGAATATCGATGAAATAATCCTCTTATTTATCAACTAGATTTGTTTGCTTGCAATAATTGTTCATGACACGTCCAGAGAAAGCATGGAATGTCAACAAGGTTTCACAATCTTCGTAAAAACCTAATGATTTGTCGTCACAGGCATACTCTATTATAGTTGAGGCACTATTAGTCGATCAACTGATTTTGTAAATCATGGTTATGTTGATTGAGGCGTTTGTCATGTGACTATCATCCTATATTTGGATCTATTTTGTTTTTGTAACTTTGCGCTCAATATAATACCAAAGCCTACAAATATTTTGTTAGCATATTCACCAAGATTCGTTACATTATGTTAGCTGAGTTATATATTTTATATGTTTCAGTGCCACGTTTACCACGTTATAGTGCCACACTATTTGGTTACACATTTCGTCAAGCACAAACTTTAAGAGTTTGTTATGTTCCCACAACCGATCAAATTTTTTATTGAGAGGTTTTTTTATTTAGTTTACGTATCTGCGTTCAAGCTTTACATCAATGCATAGTTTGAGAGAGGATGTTAAAAAGACAAATCTATCTTTTATTATAAAAGAAGGTTTTAAAATGACACTTGACACAATTTTAGACCATATAATTCTAATTTTATATTTATTTCTCCTATTAAATAATTACATTAAATACTATTTATGTTAATTAATTTTTTTAAGATTAAAAATAGCTTTTTAATAAATTAAGAGAGAGATGTTTTTATAAATGTAACTTCTAAAGAAACAAAAATTTTAAAAATAAGAAAATTTTCTAAAACATCAAACATTTTAAAATTACGAAATAATTTAAAATCAGACTTTTCAAAAATATTTTTTTATAAAACAAAATAATTAAATTTTAGAGTTAAAGTAAGGAAATTTTTGAAATTGAAATCTGTAAAATGGTTTGTCTTGAAACAAATTGTTTAACTTTTTTTGGAAAATAAAAATAAAAAAGGTTTAAAAATAAAAGTTTAGAAAAATAATATTATTGTTTTATTAATTATATCCTTACTCATATGTAATTTCAATCGTATCTTATTTCAAAATACCATTTATAATTAATAAATATTCATAACTAATTATTTAATATATTATTTATTCAACCCGTGTAATACACGTGATATTAACCTAGTACGTGTTATATACGCGGACAAAATGAGTGAAGTTTTTATATGTAGCAAGTCATTTTAGTAATAGATCTTCACCCGCATATGAAAAAAATATTAGATTATTTGAAAATAAAACAATATAATAATAGTTCAACAAAACTCGTGAATTAGAGTCTGTTTGTGTTTGATGATAAAGTCATAATAGAATACTCTAGTTTTTTAAAAACCGACATTTAATTACTAGATTACGGGTTAAGTGCTCTTACTTTTTCGCATTGTTTGATTATAATTAAGTTAAACCTAATGGCTAATATGATATAATTCAACACGGGAAAGGTTAAAAAAAATACATTTTGTCTAAAAAACGTAAAATCGGCTTAACGAATCTCGATTGAACTCATTCCAGTGGTGTTGGAACCGAGTTGTCGATCTCTAAACCCTAAATATTAAAGCTAAACCATAAAAGCTAAACTTTAAACCCTAAACATTAAAGCTAAACCAAAAAAGCTAAACTCTAAACCCTAAAAGTTAGACTATAAAGCTAAACCCTAAAGATTAATTTCTTAACCTATAAGCTAAATTGGTAGCGTTTGATGAGCCGATTCCAACGTCCATCATTTAAGTACAATAGGAGTTCGTTTAAGTTGTCACATGTCATTTTTTAATAATTTTTGAGCTTTTCAAGCAAGTAAGTTTTATTTTATTTTTGATAATTCTCCTACAATACATACTAATTATATCAATTTATGTATTTTTAATTTTTTTAGATCATTTTTTCTCACAAGTAACTCTTAATATTACATGATTGAACTCACATTATATTTGGGTTAATTAGTCAAACACAAGTATCACTAGGCTACAAAATCATATGCATAAAAATCATTAGTTTTTCTTTAAGAATAACAACTCACATCCATCTAACATATTACTAATTATAAATCACAATTCAATTACATCAATTTCACATCCTAACTCGAACCGTAATTTCAAGAGAAGTTTCACTATTCAGACTTCTAAATAAACTTATATAAAAACATAAAAAGTAACCCAAATGACGCATTTCTTAATTTTCTTTCAATATTCATGCTTATATTGGTTATAACTTCTTACTAATCTTGCTTTGCTTTCTGTGCGCAATTATTTTTTCTGTTGCATACGTATGTCAAGTTTATAAAAGATATTATAAATTGGATTTATTTATTATAAATAATTGTGGATTGTTGAATTGTCCACATTAATAAAGTATTAAATAATATTTTTTATAAATAAGTTGTATAACGTGGACACAATTAATCGTTATAGACAGGTGAAATGAGCGGGACATTTACGTTGCGGATAACCAAGAGAACGTTGATACGTGTCACATTTTTATAACATTGGTGGTACCCAATCGGGGTTTTACACGTCAGCAAGGTGCCACGTCAGATCCGAAAGGTCTGGACCAGTTTTACCTCTTTTATCATATTTTGCAAAAGTGAACCCTTTCTGTGGTTTGTAATTACATTTATGCCACCACCCTTAGAATGATTTACAAAAATAGAAATTTAGTAAAATAAAAAATTATTTGATGATTTTATAATGTATACTATTATCCTCTTTAAACTTTTAATTTTACATATACTACACATATAAATGAGCTTATAAGTGCTTAACTAGGTTTTATATTTGTTTATCTTATATGATATGTATACGCGCCATACATTTGGATCAATTACATAATAATACGAGTCAATTAGAAAATCAGTTAAACCTAAAAGTTATAATTTTTCACTCGTTTACATGTTGATTTGCGTTAGATTTAAGGTTTCGTTTTTTTTTTTAAAATTTCTTATTAGAGCGAGGAAGTGGCTTCTACATGCATGCAACATTACCGAGGTGATGTCACGATGGCGGCGGGCCACCTCCCCACCCATGTGGTGCCAACTAATCCATGACTCGCCGGGTTATGTTGATGTACTAAAGGTGATGTCGTAATGACGGCTTAACATTTTGAGGACCCAAAACGAAATAAGAAAATATATTTTTACAAATTGATTAATATTTTTGATTTTAATATATTTTTTAAAGAACATAACATATAAGTGTAACATGTCTATACATCTAAAACTAAGTTAGTAACTAACTTATGCAATTATAGTTTCTTTTTAAAGCTGATAAAAGGATAAGTGAACAATTAAACTTGATCCAACAATAATATATGCATTTACAATTATGCAATTCATATCGGGACCCCACAAACCACAATTATATAGCACCAACTTGATCTTTTTGGATATCCAAATCGGATTTTAAAACCATCGCTCTTTAAAAAACACAAACATTTTTGTTTAAGATCTTTAACACAAAAAAATATGACGAAATATATGTATTGTAAACGATTTTTAAAATTCACGCAATCACACATATTAAAGTTGAAAAGAGTTTTATTGTTTTAATGAAATAAACACTTCTAAATATCTTGATTAATTGCTTTTTTTTAACAGCCAACAAATACTTTTAAGCTCGGTCACCCGGGTAAATCCATTGGCGAAAGGCCACCCACGCCCACGAATACAGACAGTGCTAGTGGCTTGGCCTGCCTAACATTCCAGGGAAACCCACCACCCGCGAACACAAACAACACTCGACAAAAGTGAAAACTAAATGAAAATTCTAAATAATTTATAAAGATACAATTTGCAGAAAGTTAAAAATCACTCACAACCATAAATAACAAAAGTCATTATCCAACACTTCTATATATATTTACAAAATAAAAATTTGCAGAATCATATTCATAATAATCAAAAAATAATGTGTTTTTCTATATATAATTAAAGAAATCGAGCCCCTTAAGATATAAGAGCTCTAATCTAATGCTTATTTTTTATGTAGTCTAGCCACTTTTTGAGCTAAAGGTTGTGATGATTAAAGAAAACATTTATAAACATCACATGCATCATATTCATTTTCAAACCAATACTCTTGAATTTCACATTATTTACTTACAAAGCTATGTGTTATGAGATAGAATCTATTCTCAAGTTATTATATAATATAATTAGCTTTAGTAAACCCGTGTATTACACGGGTTAGATAAATAAAATATTAATATAATAATATTTATTAATTATAAAATGATATTCTAAAATATGATATGACTGAAATTACGTATAAGAAATGACTATAACTAATAAAACAGTGATATCAACTTTTTAAAATTTTATTTTTAACCATTTTTCCAAAAAAAAAATAAACATTTTCTTCTAAAACAAACCGTATAAAAATGTCATTTTTAAAAATTTCATTATAACTCCCAAATTTAATTATTTTTGGTTTTTAAAAATTGAACTTTTAAAAATACCAATTATAAAATATTTCGTATTTTTAAAAAAGTTTTATGGTTTAGAAAAATTTATTATTTTATAAAAAAATTGTTTATTTAAGAATAACATTAATAAATAGATCTCTTTTTAAATTTATTAAATATGAAAGAAGGTTAAATAATATTATTAGTAATTAAGGTAATTATTTAAGAGGAGAGAGATGCGGGAAAATTTTAGTGAGGATGATTGTGGTGCTGCCATGTGGCATCTCAAGTTACTCTTTTATTATAGTAGTAAGATAAGATATTATGACATGCAATGCTGACGAGATACTGGATAGAGCCTCTGTTCAAATAGTCTGAACCTGTTATGGATCAGATAATCAGAGACTCCAACAAATTACTTAATTTACTTGATAAAGTTTAATTTTTTATAACCATTGTTAAAACTAAAATACTTTAAGAATGCATATAAAGGGGAATATGGATTTTACTAATAATATTTTTGTTTCTTCGTAAAAGTTCTAAGTGTACGCTTATACACATGCAATAAAATTGTTAGTGTGAATACAAATATGTCTAATAATCTGGACACAGACGTTTCTTGGACATAAAGTGCTCTGCACATAGAGTAATTTGGGTATATAATATGTTCAAACGATGGATGTGATTCTTGCTTATTAAGTTTGTTGGAAAAATGAGCCTTCCTTGTTAAGTTATTATTATTTTCGTACTATAGTTATAATATATTTAATACACAGATTATATATAAAACGGAAGATAAAAAAGTGAACAGTTGGATTTTGGTTACTTCTTTTTTGTCTCGTATTTGAAAACTTTATAAAATGACAAAATGATAGAAGTCAAAACCAAAGCTATTTTTTAAAAAGATTATAATCTTTTTTTTTTATTAAAACGGAGAATTCAATCTTTTAAACCTCTACGTTAGAAGTAGATTATTATTTTTTGTTTTAAAATCTTTTATACCGAATTATACACACATCCATTCCCATTCTTTACAAAATAACATCAAATTTACTTCAAGTTAACCACATATGTCTGCACCTCATAAAATTTGAAATATTGAACTTTTTTAATAGGATGAAAACATCCTACCTTCAGAATATCTAATTACACCTATAAAATTTCTTAATATTACACTCATAAAAATTTTTAAATCATAATGGTAGAGACATAATATTTTTTACAAGTATTTGAGAGTGATATAATATTCCTCCTATTATTTTTGTTTAATTAAAAGAAGTGTTATTAGATTTTAATAATCTCAACTTTCGTTTATTGGACGAGATTAATCCCAACTCGGTAAATGTTTACGAACACTCCCAACTTTAAGCTTATTTTCCTCCAATAATCCCTTGGTAATTCAGAGTTAACCCCCGTTAGTTTTTTTGATGAAATGGAGCCAATTTTGAGTCATTTTTCAACTACGCGGCCGCCCAACATATATTAGGTTCATTTTTCGGCGCTTGGCCTCCATTATCACGTAAAATATACCTCCAATGAGTCAAGTGGTTCATATTAGGAGGTGGAGATTAACAGTTTTCAGCATGTAAAAGTTTTAGATTGACGAAACTGATAATAAATTTCAACATTCTGCTTAGTATTTAAGCTACATAAGTAATTCATGTCATAAAAAAACTAACGGTGGTAACTCTTAGTTAGTATGAGATTATGGGAAGAAAATAAACTCAAATTTAAAACTGTTTATAAATATTTTTTAAGTTAGGATTAATCCCGGACAATTAATAAAATTTGGAATTAATAAAATCCAATAACATTTAAAAGCAACCAATGATCTCTTGGCCTAGTGGTTAAGGGGGAGGTGGGAGGCTTTGCCTCTCTTGGAGGTCCAAGGTTCAAACCTTGGCATTGGCGAATATTACTAACTTGGAGATACTAACTACTAACCACTAACTAGCCCGTTCAAAAAAAAAAAAAAAACATTTAAAAGCAAAATAGTTATAAATGTAAACGAGGGGTAGCAGCGTAATTTTACACCTGCAAGAAACTGCACCAGTATAAAAAGGATCCGTGGAAGCTCATGTCGACTCACACTCAACCGAAAACAGGGGAAAGTAACGTCACAGGTAGAAGAAGAAGAAGAAGAAGAAGAAGAAGAAGAAGAAGAAGAAAACAATCTCAATTCACCCATTTCTACATGAAATTCAACAATCAAAACTGATATTCAGGTATAATCTTACACTTTCTTCTTCGAATCTACTTCCTAATTTCTTGTAGAATCCCATCATCGACCCTCTGTTTGATGATAATCGCATTCATACTAGATCTTCTCATTGTTTAACGATACATAGAATCGAATTCAAACCGATTTACCTTCATCTTCTTACTTTTGTTTGATTGATTACTGAGTTCGAATCGTCTGTGAATTGCGGTTTTGTTCTTCAGCTGATTGCTGCAGGATGTTTCGATTTGTGGTTGAATGATTATCCTAAAGCAAGTTCACAAGTAGCAGCAGAAGAAGAAGAAGAAGAAGAAGAAGAAGCAGACAATTTTGCTTAAGAACAAGCGCAATCCACTAATTTCTACACGCAATTCACCGATCGAAACTGATATTTAGGTACGATTTTATGCTTATTTCTTCGAATCAGCTTTCTAATTCTTTTGTAGAAGTATCATCGACCCTCTGTTTGATGATAATCGCAATTTGAATCGAATTCAAACTGATTGTTCATAGTTACGCCTCGAATTACTCTTCGTCCCCATTAATTTCCACATATTGTCTCAATTTGTGGCTTAAAGCAATTTTTCCAGATCCGTCTTCCATTTTTGTTACAGATTAACGTGTTCAAATCATATGTGTTTTTTAACCTCGAATTCTTGTGTTTTTGTAGTCGTTTTCTTCAACTGATTGTCACAGTATATTTCAATTTGAGGTAGATTGATCATACTAATTAGATAGTATGTAGTGGTAGCCATGATTTCAAACTTCAAATCCTTCTATACCCGATAAAATAAAGGGTTGTGTTATAGAAACAACCATTTTTGTTATTGATACACCTATTGTTTTTATCTCTTTATGTATCTATATGTACGTATAAAGAGAGATAGAAAGGATGAAAATAGATTGGGTGTATCAATAACATACCTCTAAAAATAAATTGTTGCTATAAAGTATAGACTGCTACAACACATAAACAAAACTAGCATTGATAAGATCTGGTTGGTGGATATGATTTCACTTTTTAGTGGTTTTTGTCTTATTCCTCAAGAACTAGATTTATCATTTATGTAGTCAATAAGTTACGATTTAGGGTGAGTTTTGTTATTACTGAAGGCTTCAGTTATCAAGAAATCATAACCGATCAGTTAAAATGGTTATCAGATGGTTTGGTTATATTGGTTCAACAGAAATTTGAAGTTGTGCCCATTTTTGTAAGTCTTTTGGTTAGATTGGATCAACTGAAATTTGACGTTTTGCCCATTTTTGTTCTGTTAGATGAGTCTTTTTGGTCAAATTAATTTGTCACACATATATGTATGTATTAATTTGTTATATACCCCACTTACTTTAATTCATAATTTGATGTTAACTTTTCATGCATTTCAGCTTGCTGTTCTTCATTACAAGAGTTGATTTTGAATAAATATTCATCCATGGGTTCGATCTCAGGCCCAGAAAACAACCAAAACAAAACCAATACCAAACCTCCCGGAATCCGATTCTTAGAACGTATCAAGAACTCAAACCTCTCATTCAAAACACACCAAGCTATAGTCCTGATCATCACATTCTTAGCATACTCGAGCTACCACGCGACTCGAAAAACCACCAGCATCATAAAAAGCTCACTTGATCCTCAATCACCAAACAACACCTCTTTACAAAGTTCCAAAAAACTTTCATGGTTACTGGGAACCGGGTGGGCCCCGTTTGATGGATCAAACGGGACCGCATTACTTGGAGATCTTGACTTAGCTTTCTTATTCGTATACTCAATCGGTATGTTCTTCTCGGGCCATATAGGAGACCGAATGAACCTAAGGATATTCTTGACAATTGGAATGATTGGAACTGGTTTGTTCACGTCATTGTTTGGAGTTGGATATTGGGCCAACATTCATATCTTCTACTTTTATTTGATAGTTGAAATGCTAGCCGGGTTGTTTCAGTCCACGGGTTGGCCTTCTGTGGTTGCTGTAGTGGGGAACTGGTTCGAAAAGAGCAACCGCGGGCTCATAATGGGGATATGGAACGCGCACACGTCCGTGGGGAACATTTCGGGCTCTTTAATCGCTTCTTATTTCTTAAAATATGGTTGGGGTTGGTCTATGGTTGTTCCGGGTTTGATGATTATTTTCGTGGGATTACTACTTTTTATGTTTTTACCCGTTGATCCCGAATCAGTAGGAGTTAGTAGAGATGAAGATAAGCCGGTTTCACCTGAAAAGGTTGGGGCTGATGTTACAAAACCGCTTTTGTCCTTGAAGGTTAACCATGAGAAAGAATCGCCGGTCGGGTTCATAGAAGCATGGAAGATACCCGGCGTTGCACCTTTCGCGTTATGTCTGTTTTTCGCCAAGTTGGTTGCCTATACGTTTTTGTATTGGCTCCCATTTTACATTAGTCATACAGGTAAACTTGTTCTCTTGATCTAATTATCTTTTTGGTAAACATACGATTCGGGTAGGGTTAGAATGGGTCAAATAGCTCGGGTCAGGTTTACTTGACCCGTTTTCAGTTCAGTAATGATTGTAGCATCACTAGTTCCAATGTAAATAGTCAAAAGTGTTAATTGCTTAAAACTTCTCTTAGATCTTCAGTTCAAAAGCTTAAATTGATCATCTTTTGTACAGAGGTGAAAACAGTTGGAAACTGAACTTGGTTTTAAACCGAACCGAATCGTAGTGTAGAAATATCTTTTTTAACCCTATGCTTTGAAACTGGTCAAATCTGAACCGAATCGATTAAAACCTAGTTTCAAACCAGTTAAACTTGATCTTTGGTCCAACCTTGACCCAATACTGATTTGTGCACCTCTAGTCAATAGACCCTACTTTTTTGTTATGTTAACATGAAGATAAATAGAAAAACTGCATACTAAACTTTATGATGGATGTATGTGATTTTTGCAGCCATAGATGGTGAATACTTATCCGATGTGGCAGCCGGTAATCTATCCACATTGTTCGACGTAGGCGGTGTAGTGGGCGGAATCCTAGCGGGTCACATTTCCGACCGGCTAAATGCTAGAGCCATCACAGCAGCAAGCTTCATGTACTGTGCTATTCCAGCCCTATACTGTTACCGAAACTATGGACACATATCCATGACTATAAACATCATCCTCATGTTAGTCACTGGCATGTTTGTCAACGGGCCCTACGCTCTCATAACAACCGCTGTTTCAGCTGACCTTGGGACCCACCGCTCGTTAAAAGGCAACTCTCGGGCCCTTGCAACTGTCACTGCAATCATTGATGGAACTGGGTCCATCGGTGCTGCAATCGGGCCACTGCTTACGGGTTACATTTCGACCGAGAGTTGGACTGCAGTTTTTACAATGCTTATGGCAGCTGCTTTGGTGGCGGGGTTGTTTCTTACTAGACTCGTTGTAGCGGAAATAGCTACAAAATGGCAAGACTCACGGTCGGGTTTGACTGCTAGCGTCCGCAGATCTCCTGCTGTTGAAGTGTGATGATCGTCTTCGAGGTTATATTTTTGTACATACATAATGTATTGTACCATTGTTTTAACTCTATTTTGTAATATGGTCATCTAATGAAGTGGTTTTAGACCACATATTATGCTTCAAACCTGGCAAACTAGTTAAGTCAGACAGCAAAGCATGACCTAGAGCTAGTTAGAGAAAACTCATGAGACCCATCAATACCCTGTTAAATACTGAATAGTGTGAAGGAGGGAAGGTGGCCTTCAAAGAGGCATGAAACTAGTGAAAGTTGGATTTAAACGTGAGATCTTTAATAGAGGGACATACTGCCTCACGAAGGTTATTTAGGATCCATTTTAGTCACTAGTGAATACACTATGGTTCAACAAATAGTGAATTCAACGGTGAAGTGGTTAATACATAGTTTTTCGTTTAAACCACACCTATATATGTGTGTGTGGGGCTTAAAAAGTTTCAAAAATATTTGTTAAATTTCACTGTGCAAATCCCCAATAAAATATAAGGTGTAAAGTATGTAATGACTATGAGTTTATTCAGCAATAACACTTAGAAAGCAAATAAATGTTTAGTAGGCTCACATTTATACATTTTTAAAATCAATTTTTACTAATTGAGTATGAAGATTAAGGTTTAGAGTGTGTTATGTATAGGGATATATATTCATATAGATGGTTTTTAAGCCCATTATGGTGCTAAATTAAACAAAAGAATTTGTTACAATCCAGATATCAAAGATAATTGTTGATTACACTTGTAACAAGAATCACACTACCAGTAATTCACCCAAACTCTAAGAAAACATGATAATCAATAAAGAAAAAGGTATAAAACTATAAATATCTTTAGGTGGGTGGCGTAATGGTAATCATCTGATTTCTTAAGGGTTGTGATATATGTCTTATGTTTGAATCCAGCTTTCTTGATTAGTAGGTAGCTACCACAAGTTTACCGATATCAGAATCTCTATTCTAACAAAAAAAACCCCCAAAAATACTAGTATTTTGAAACCTATTGTTAGGGCTTCAGATTCCACCTAACAACGGAGCACATTCCTCTATCATCAAACCATGATTTTGCACCCGCATTTATCTCTACATCAGTAGGCATTAATGCTTAAGACAGTTTGTAATTGTCTCATTTTCTTCGGATGCCACTTTTGCAGTTTTTTAATTTTTAGCATCCTTCTCATTTCACTAGTAACCATTAGCCATTATTCCCATTCATAATTAAATATAATAATACTAGTATCAAAAAACCCGTGTATAACACGGGTTGAATAATTAAAAAATATAAATAAAAATCTATATATATTTATAATTACTAAAATGTTTTGGTATATGTAAAATACTTTGAGAAGCTATGATATATATGATATCTTTTTATTTACAAATGAGAAGTGAATTAGAAAACATTTAATGCTTTATTTAAATAAATAAAAATTAAAAAGATATATTTTTATTTATAATTGAGAATGAATTAATAAACATTTAATGCTTTATTTAAATAAACGAAAATTAAAAAAGATAATCATAGAGTATAAATGATTTATTACCTTAAGAGAAAATTGCAAAAATAGTCCCTGTGGTTTGATCATGTTGCAAGTTTTGGTCCTCAGATTTTAAAAATTGCAAATTTAGTCCACATATTTGGAAGTTTGTTGCAAATTTAGTCCCCACCGTTAGTGTCCGTTAGTTTTTAACGATCTGGGGACTAAATATGCAATATGATCAAACCATAGGGACCAATTATGCAATTTGCTCTAAAAATTAAAAAAAAACTAAAAAAATCAAATAAAAATTAAAAATTAAAAATTAAAAGATTCAAATAACGTTAGTAAAGAAATCCAACAATCGTTAAAAAATAGAATAAAGGTTAAAAAATTCTTATGTTTGATTTTAATTTTTTTAAAATTTTATTTGATTTTCAGTTTTTTTTTTAAATTTTTAGAGCAAATTGCACAATTAGTCCCTATGGTTTGATCATATTGCATATTTAGTCCCCAGATCGTTAAAAAGTAAAGGACACTAACGGTGGGGACTAAATTTGCAACAAACTTCCCAATGTTTGGACTAAATTTGCAATTTTTAAAATCTGGGGACTAAAGTTGCAATATGATCAAACCACAGGGACTATTTTTACAATTTTCTCTTACCTTAATTACTAACTGTCATAAAATAAATAGAAATACTTTGGGCGGAAAAATAAAAACCTTGATAGTCTAGAATTGTGACAAGTGTCCATTTGAGATATTTTTTTATTAGAGTAGTAGAAAGTGTGTATTTGGTAGATTGGTGGTAAGATTCAGTTTATCGCGGTGACGTTGTTTATAATTTAATTACTTTTATCATAGTTTTTATATAATAACAATTATATATAATAAATAAATATATAAATAGGATAGAGAACGAATATTAACCCTTGTTTATTGAAATAACCCATTAACCAAACTAGTGGTTTATAGCAGGTCACGTCATCACTGTAAGTTAGAGTTACAGTGGTAAACTAGTGGTCCACAACTAACGTTAAATTTTTTTTTAAAAAAAATATAGCAAAACTATACTTGAATTAAAGATACTAAAATGATCTATTTAATGGTGTAATTTGTATAAAAAAATAACATCATACAAAAAAGTTAAGACGGTTTTAAGAAAAGTGTGAAATTTTTTAAAAAAATGGAGGGAAAATTGTTACATTAGTGGTGTAACGTGATATAAAGTTAGTTACACTACATAATCATGGTATAAGTGCTTGTTACATTAGTGTTAACGGGTTATCGCAATAAAGGTGGGTTAACAACCGTTTCTTACCATAAATATAAAAATATATAAATATATATATATAGGGGACGGTTACTATACAAAATGCCTTTTTCGCGCGAAGCGTATGAAGTTTGTGAGGAAATTATCACGCAAGAACAAGAAATAATCACGCAATGCGAATTACATTTGCGTGGTATTATCACGTAGTGATGGAATTATCACGCAAGAATAACTTATTGCGTGATAACTCCATCTTTGCGTGATAACTCCATCTCTGCGTGATTAATTCTTACACTTGCATTATAATTTCACATGTAACATTCATTCTTATGTGATAACTTCGTACTCTTCCTACGAAAAAACACTTTGTACCGTAACCTTTCTATGTATATATTTAATATACTATGTAAGAAATTATATAAAAGAAATTCATTTCGCAAGGGCTTGATACTTGAAGCTCTTACTTAAGCTTGTTTATTAAATGATAAATAGTATAAGCTAGCTTGTTTAAGCTCGATTCAACCCGAGATTTTGACGAACCGGTCCCGAGTAACTCACAACTTCGCTTGTCTTATTTACACCCATAATATTGAATGTTATTTATTTTAATTTAATTTTTTTGTCTTCTTGTTGTGTGATTCGGCCTAGCCCGAATCCGAACGCATCAAAAAGATTTAATAATTACCGATAGAGAACCGATCCTTATAACTTTCGAACCCATATAAAAAGTTTTTAGGTATGCCATAGAAGATGAAACCATTTCCTAAATAAGTTATTATTGACAAGAAAAGAAAATTTTCATTGTGGAATGAATGTACCATAATTTTTTTTATTATTAAATAAATTGACAGTATTTTTTTTTTTAATTTACACCTTACACTAAGTGGGGTAAATTGAGTTTAAATGTTTTCCAAACATTTTCAAGTTACAATTCCAGTAGATTTGATATGTGTTCACTTAATATTGTTAATGAGGATATATAATGTATACTTCAAGAAATATTGCCTAACGTCGAGGAAAAGGAACGGTGGAAAACATTTATAGATTGTTTGATATACTTTTAGTGATTTTATTAAAAGACTATCCATGAATAGATTAAATATAGAGTTTATTTGATTCATTTAAAAGTCACATCTCAATATTTATAGAACCTTTTAATGGGTAAGTTTTAAAAATATCATGAATGATCCAGAGACTACCTATTGTTTTTTTAGCCATTTTAATTGCTCAACATAAAGTTACCAAACAACCTTTTATTTTGCAGGAAACCCATTTGTATACACATGTAAACATGTCATGATTTCATGAACTTTGTTTTGGGAGAAAATTGCAAAAATAGTCCATGTGGTTTGATCATATTACAAGTTTGATCCCCAGATTTTAAAAATTGCAAATTTAGTCCAAACATTTGGAAGTTTGTTGCAAATTTAGTCCCCACCGTTAGTGTCCGTTAGTTTTTAACGATCTGGGGACTAAATATGCAATATGATCAAACCATAGAGACCAATTATGCAATTTGCTCTAAAAATTAAAAAAAAACTAAAAAAATCAAATAAAAATTAAAAATTAAAAGATTCAAATAAGCGTTAATAAAGAAATCCAATAATCGTTAAAAAATAGAATAAAGGTTAAAAAATTCTTATGTTTGATTTTAATTTTTTTAAATTTTATTTGATTTTCAGTTTTTTTTTTAATTTTTAGAGCAAATTGCACAATTAGTCCCTATGGTTTGATCATATTGCATATTTAGTCCCCAGATCGTTAAAAACTAACGGACACTAACGGTGGGGACTAAATTTGCAACAAACTTCCAAATGTTTGGACTAAATTTGCAATTTTTAAAATCAGGGGACCAAACTTGCAATATGATCAAACCACAGGGACTATTTTTGCAATTTTCTCTTGTTTTGGTTTAGACTTGTGCTATGCTTTTAAAACATAATTTTTTTGTTTTGTTATGACAACTATTTGTAAAATCGTACTTTTTCAATCTCTCGTTTTACGTTAAATTTTAAAATAGTTGGGACTTGGGACCATTTTGTGGAAGACTAGTGAATTAAACAAATAATATTTTAAAATAAGTTTATTAAATCGTGTGTGACACCATTCGATGATGACTTTTCTAGTCCAAACAAAGGTGTCCGACTAGCTTTAGTTCAGGCTATTCGGGCTCTTTCATTAACACCCACTACACTTACGTAGTTTTTTTTTTTCGTTTAAGTTGGACACGCATTTCATACCCTTGAACTCATTTATTGTTCACGGGAACACAATTTAGAGACAATAACTAAATAGTGAATAGTGTGAGGGAGGGAAGGTGGCCTTCAAAGAGGCATGAAACTAGTGAAAGTTGGATTTGAACTTAAGATCTTTAATAGAGGGACATACCGCCTCACGAAGGTTATTTAGGATCCATTTTAGTCACTAGTGAATACACTATGGTTCAACAAATAGTGAATTCAACGGTGAAGTGGTTCATACATAGTTTTTCATTTAAACCACACCTATATGTGTGTGGGGTTTAAAAAGTTTCAAAATATTTGTTAAATTTCACTGTGCAAATCCCCAACAAAATATAAGGTGTAAAGTATGTAATGACCATGAGTTTATTCAGCCATAACGCTTAGAAAGCAAATAAATGTTTAGCAGGCTCAAATTTTAACATTTTTTAAATCAATTTTTATTAAATGAGTATGAAAATTAAGGTCTAGAGTGTGTTATGTATACATATATATTCATAAAGATGGTTTTTAAGCCCATTATGGTGCAAATTAAACTAAAGAATTTGTTACAAATCCAGATATCAAAGATAATTGTTGATTGCACTTGTAAAAAGAATCACACCACCAATAATTCACTCAAACTATAAGATAACATGATCATCACAAATAAAAAGACATAAATACCTTTAGGTGGGTAGCGTAATGGTAAGCATCTGATTTCTTAAAAGTCGTGATATATGTCTAATGTTTGAATCTAGCTTCTTTTAGCAAGTAGTGACCACATGTTTACCGATATCAAGATCTTTATTTTAACAAAAAGAAGAAAAACATCCAAAAATACTAGTATTTTGAAACCTATTGTTAGGGCTTCAGATTCCACCTAAAAAAGGAGCACATCCCTCTATCATCAAACCATGATATTGCACCTGTATTAATGATTAAGACCATTTCTAAATGTCCCATTTCCTTTAGATGCTACATTTTCAGTTTTTTTTTTTTTAATTTTTAATGTTCTTCTCATTTCACTAGTAACCATTACCCATTCTTTCCATACATAATAAAATATAATAATAAGTGTGTATTGGCGAATTGGGGGTAAGAGTTAGTTTATCACGGTGACGTTCGATGTTGATGGCCAAAATCTCTTTGGAAATCAATGGACAAGTGTTACCAATGAGGAACTTCTTACAACGATCCGGACATTATGTTCTCGAGTTCAATTAAGGAGAGAAAAGAAGCGAAATAGAAGAAATAAAAAAACAGTTGTGTTTTAAAGTTTTTTTAATAAATGAAAATGGAAGAAAAATTAAAAAGTTGTCTTTTCGAGTTCACTAAAGGAGGGAAAAAGAAAAATGAATGGAGAATGAAGGTTAAAGAAGAAAAAAAAAAAGAAAAGAAGAGAACACAACGTTAGGGATTCCACTCTATCGTTGTAAATTTCATCCCTAAACAAATAGATTAATCGAAAACTGAGAATGAAGCTAAAACCTGCGGATACTAGAAGTCGTCGCTGGGCTTCTTAGGCTTGAGATACTTGTGTTTCGTCTATTGGGTATAAGGAAGGAGGAAGCAAAATGCTTAAAGAGCACACACCTAAAAGCACAACACTTATTTGGTTTTAGCATGCATTAACTATATAATCAGTATCTTTTTACTTGATGTATGTCTATGAGAGTTAATTATCTTTGCCTTGTTTAATTTCTTCATAATCAGAAAAAGAAATGAATTTATGAGAATGCTACTTTGTGGCAAATCTATACTGTCTGCTTTGCTAGTAAATCTATGAGCCAATCTTTATTCCAGATTTTGCTCTGTAGATGTGAATTTTCTTGTTTTAATTTTAAGTCCCCAAATTATTAAAATGCAGGATATTGATGAGGTGGAGGGTTCAAATATTACAAACTGCAGGTATATATAGTCAATAAATTAAACTAGGGGTTGATTAAGAGTCGTTATAAATATAAAATCAACTCCTAAAAAAATACACCGGAATTTTATTTCGCTTTGGGCCCTCAAAAAGGTTGAGCCGGTCCTGGTTGAGATAGGGTTTTTTTTTTTTTTTTTTTTTTTATAATTGTGAGTTTCCTCTTAAGGGGGTTGGGGGTGCGGCTCCAGCTGAAAAACAGATAAGTGAGCCCGATTGAAATAACATTTTTCATTTGAAACAAGGCCGTACATTTTCAATTAAAAAAAAAAGAAATCCACATCAAAATGTAACAAACACCGCACAACGATAATTATTGCTAAAATGAGTGTCAAGAGATATTAAATTAAACTTAAAAGAGAATAAACAGATATTATATTTGACATGGTTCGGTTTTGATAAAAAAATATATCAAAAATATAAAAGCATCGTAACATTATTTCGGAATGTGTGAAAACATTATGTTCTAAAGTTATAAAAGAAAAGGTAAATATATTCAAATATGATTTGAAAAAAAAATTGAAAACAAAATAAAGATATATAAGTGTGAGAAGGAGTTTGGCAAAAAAACAAAAAACAAAAACAAAAACAAACAAAAAAAAAAAACAAACAAAAAAAAAACCCCACCTAAAGGGCTCGAACCCAAGGCAATATGGTTTGGTTTCTAAATTAAGATATGTGGTTTGGTAAGGAGAACACAAATCACTCATTTTTGCTTATAAAATTACTGTTAACAATAAGTTTCTAATTTTATATTATTAAATAATCATGCAACCATTTTTTAACATATATATACGCCTTATGCAATTTAACCAGATAAAAAATTAAAATTATTAAAAAGATAAATAAAACCTGACCCCTTGTGAGAAACTAGGGATGAGTATTTGGTACCCAGTACTCGTACCGGTACCCGTAACGTACTGGTACCGGTATCCAATTGGTACCGAAAATATGTATAAGGTACCGGTACCGGTACTTGATTTTCTTATATTTCGGGATCGGTACTTACTGGTACCGGTACCGGTACTTTACCCAAAAGTCCCGTATAGTCCCGCTAGTACCCGAATACGAATATGTTATTTTGGAATATTTTGTTTTATAATATTTTTCACCCCATCAACTAGTATTCTATTTTGACTTTTGAAGGTAATTATTATTATTTTTTTAATATCATTCTTTTTATTTCACTACAATGTCAAGATATATACTATTTATGATTTTAATAGAAATGAATGGTGGACTAGTGTGTGAATTAAGTTAGCAAAAAATGAGAAAATTAAATAAACTATCATTTTATGTGAATATTTTTTTAATATTTATTTTTGTTTAGTTATTATAAACTTTTAGAGGTATCGGGTACCAAACATGTACTGGGTAACATGTACTAGGTACCGTAACCAAACATGTACCACGTAGTAAGCTAAAAAAATAATGTTATGTAGGCAACAAGTACCAAAAAGGTACTAGGTACCGAAATACAGGTACCGTACCGGTACCTGTACCCATATACCAAATTCGGTACCGGTACTCGTTTTTTATAAAATTCGGGACCGGGTACTTTCAGTAACGGTACCGGTTCGGTACAGTTACGGTACAGAGCTCATCCCTATGAGAAACAATACTACCACTCATTTCCTGTAAAATAACTAAGAGCATCTTCAATAGCTCTAGTTTTAGGTGTTTTTGAAGCAAAAAATCCAGGTGAATGATAACTCTCCATCGTGGGGTTTGTTTTTAAATGTAAAAGTTCATGGAGATGAACAACAAAAAACATCTTATATTTTTAGGAGTGGGCAGGGATGGGTTTTAATATTAAAAAAAAGAAAATAATATATTTATAGTAATAAAATATTTAGTTTTTCAATTTTAATTGATTTAAATTTTTAAAAAATAATAACGTACATATAACGGCTATATTTAGTTTCAAGTTTTTAAAATTTTAAAATTTCTCTCTAAAAAGTATTTAACTTTTATATTTTAAAATTTTAAAATTTCCATCCAACAAAAGACATATAAATATTTCATTTATATTTTATATTAATATATAAGATTGGTAATTAAAAATAAATGTAAAAGGTGATGATTATGTAACAATATTTTTAGGTGTTTTTAAGTTTTACTATTGGAGAGGTTTTTAAGGTTTTTGAAGAATGAGTGATTTTCTGATGTGGCCGTTGACTAGGCATGCTTTTTAGTGTTTTTTAATTTCATAATTGATGATGGTCTAATTAGAATATTTGTGATGAATTTTAAAAACTTGAGCTCATCGTTCTATCATGTAAGATATGCTCTAACTTCTAAAAAAGTACATAAATTATTACATGCGAAAATATCACAAATTTTGACTTCTTTCAGAGAAAATGTGATTCATAAATTCAATCTAATAGAATAAGATCTTCCAAAGATCGATTCTTAATTACGTATAAGAAAACTACAAAATATTATTTTATTTTTCAGCTGGTAATTGTAAATCAACTAGTTTTATACCCGTCCGGTGGTCGGGTATTTTAATGGTATAATGATAGGTGTTCTCTTTATACTATAAATAAAAACATTATTTGTTCAAGATATCCACAAACAAACAGCCATAATCAAATGTCACATTTGACTCAAATGTCATTTAAGAATGAAAATGATCTCAAAGAGAAAATCTGCAAAAACATGAAAAACAAAATACAAAAACATAAGAATGATGAGTGGATTAAAGCGCTCAAAAAATATATGCATTGTCATTAATTTTCCAAATGTACTATAAAAATTTATTCAAGAACATAACTCAATAACTATAAAACATAAATTAATAGAGATTAATTGGGGTAAAATAAACTATACAAACTTCTTTGAGTAGAGTTTCACCATCATTTACAATCTTGAGAGGACCATACTTGTTATGCAGCACCACATTTCTAACCTTTGAACTATAAACTATTTGTAATCTATCTCCAGAAAAGTAAAAAATATGTTCTACTCCAAACGAAAACGTTAATTTCAACTAATCCAAGCTTGAACGTGGACAACATTAGGAGGCAGTATATAAAAACATTAACATAGGTGCATTTTCATTTAAACATAACAAAACCAAATGAAACAATTTGCTACACTTGCAAATAAGACAGATAAGTACACATATACATATCTAAATGGAGAACACGACATGTAATCCAGTCAACTTGGTAAAAAAATGCAATAGAAGAAGCCTCCCCACCATGTTCCCGATATTCCAACCTGTTTATCCATCGTTTAGTGTTTGATCCAACCAAAAAGCTCTTTCAATCATATTTAAAGTGATTATGGTAGCTCATTTTAATGGGTCAACTCAGGTCATACTTCGGCCCTAATGGGTCAAATGGTTAAACTTCTAAAATTGGATAAACTACAATGAAATGAGTAAGGTAAAGTAAATCAAAATATATTTAAAATGCATAAGATCAATTAATTCATTTTTTAAACGCTCACCGCTCGTAAAATTCCATCGGGAAATCAAGAGACAAACAAGGTTACAACTAAAAGCCAACATGTTCTAGAAACTATCTATTTTAATTTATAATTCAACCCGTCCATGCTCTCATCTCACCACACAAGCAAAACAATCCATAGTGAGTTATGCTCGCCTTTAACTTAGGATTGACTACACTGCCCAAGAGTTACGAAGTCCTAGTTCATTCTCCACATAGCTGTGATGATGTGATCTTTTTCTTGAGTTTTCTTATTAACTTGCAAATGTTGTAATTGATACACTTTTGACAAGGAACAAATTGGTAATTAGTTTATTATTGGATTGCTAGTTTCTGCAGGTTTTGTTTTGACACAGATGCTTCTTGGTTAAAATATAAAGCTCTTAAATAATATGAGAAATCTGAACTGAAAACACTCAAAAGATTTATATAATACCATGACAGATAACATAAACAAAATAGACATATATGACCAAATAATTACAAGAATAATAAAAAATTATATAAAAGTAAACAAATTGAGATCAAATTACTAGATATTATAATTGTAACAAATATCTTTATATGAGTAGTGGTTTTATCCTTGTCAGTTTAAATTCTGATGGATTCGACAACATACTCGACTCGAGTCTCGGCCCAATGGATCTCTTACGGGTTCCGTCAAATAAAAAAACCAAAACATTTCAAATTAAACATACTAATTGCCGTAATTTGAATAAACATGTTATAATACGAACTTTACTAAAATTAGGCATGCAAAGTATGCAACCGGAATCGAAAAGCAATGGAAAAGAAGGGTTTTATTGCCCTTAACTTTGATCTCATGGTGCTTCCATCGCCATGAACACTAAACATATACTTCTGCAAAATAAATCATAATTAATGTTAATTTCTTGAACTCAAATCACCATAAATTCACTAAAGCAAGTTCTAATCAGTCATCGATTAATATTTCAAAGCACTTTAAACCTATTTGTCAATGAGCAAGAAATAGATTAAGTAAATTAGGTCACTTGTAGATCTATATACGATGTGTGTATCAAAGAGCGGTAAGAGATTACAAACCTGCAACTTCCTCCGACGGAGCCTTCATTAGACCGGTAACCACCACCTCGTCCAACGCAGTTACAAACCAAATCTGTATCCGCAAGTTACCAACATGGCTGAATAATGACAATGCTTCTAAAATTTACATGAACTGATTTGTTATGGCCATTGGTGACAATCCCTGTAAGCGGGAAATGAGGGCGAGGAGATGGTGAGTGCGTGGATTCACCATCGCTGGTGGTTTTGGGGATGTAAATAGCCCTAGATGTTGATTTGAGAAACGATGAACAATTTGATGCTGTCGATGATACTAATTAATGAAGAAGACGAGGGGAAAACGTAGGGGATGGAATCCGGAGATAACGTGGCAAATCTACTGGAATTGATGAAACCGTCGGAAATGAATAAACCGCCGGAACTGCTTGTAAACTGCTCCTGAAATAGTGTAACCGCTGACTTTGTACGACTAAGGACTGTTTGACAGCCTTTTAATCAGCCTCTTAATGGTTTAGATGTCTGAATGATTCAGCATTTAATGGTTCAGACTGTTTGTTTTGAGAGCAAATGTCTGAATGGTTTAGACATTTACCTCTAAATGGTTAAGCATTATACTAATGCTAAATGGTTAAGAGGTCTAATGCTGAATAGTTAAGAACTCTTATCTGAATTAGTCAAACATTTGCCTTTGAATAGTTAAGTGATATACTAGCTCTTAATGGTTCAGCACT
This sequence comes from Flaveria robusta, assembly GCA_025506415.1. Taxonomy (NCBI): domain Eukaryota; kingdom Viridiplantae; phylum Streptophyta; class Magnoliopsida; order Asterales; family Asteraceae; genus Flaveria; species Flaveria robusta. Next base: position 44,270,386 of record CM046469.1, read on the forward strand.
TAATGATTCAGACCTTTTATTGGTTCAGCAATTAATCATTCAGATATTGCCAAACAGCCCCTAAGATTTAATCTCAATAAGATCCAACGGATGATATTCATTCAACCAGCGGTTACATTATCCGCTGACAATAAAATATATAATTAAAAGAGAGATGCCGCTTCCTCTTCTTCCAGGACCAGATGCACCATACCCATCACCTTTAGATTTTTGGGCGTCTAAAGAATTTGAACACAAATTGAATATGTGATGTTGGTTAGTACAAATTGACATACTGTTGCTCCAAGTTAACCTAGTGCGCACCGTTAGGGTCTATGTGTTCATGAATGAAACGATCAAAAATGGGCTTATCTAGGCGACATTTGCAACCATCATGGCCAACGATCAAGATTATTTTATGTATTGAAAGAACTTCCTCACGCGTTTGGATTATTTCATTGAAACTTATTACCAAACATGTCGTGAGGTGCGCCTTGATGAACAGGTAAACGCTATAACTTCCCCTTCCACCTAGGTAACAAAAATAACAATTGGTTTATTTTTCATATTTGACATATTAATTCTTATCGATTTTCAAGTAATTTAAGAGTTGTCATAGTAGAAATCCAAGGATATTTTGTGTTTCGTGGTGAGAAATGTGTTCTTTGTATATGAGCAATTTTGATCTTATATGGGTAAAAGTCCACAAATAAACAACTTATTTTCTTTTAAACCAATAACCATGCTAGTAATCTATGAATCAATTTACGAATATTATATTCACATGCTTCATGGTAACTTTGTAAAATAATAATCAAGTTTCAAGATTGTTTTAATTAAGTCACTCATAAAGTTTTTTGTCCCAATCAGGTCACTCATAAATTTTTTTGTCCCAATCAGATCACTGAAGTTTTAAAATTGTTCTCCTTAGGTCATTTATAAGTTGCAAAGGTTTTAAAAAATTTGAAATGTTTAAAAATATTAACAATATTTATAAAAAGAACTAAATTATTTTACAATTTTTGTGAATTATTTAAAAATTTGTAAAAATATGAGCAACTTAATTGGAACATTTTTAAAACTATAGTTACCTGATTGGAACAAATAAAAATATTGATGACCTAATTGAAACACTTTTAAAACTTTAATGACCTGATTATAACAAATAAAATTATGAGTGACCTAATTAGAACACTACTAAAACTTGATTACTATTATATGAAGTTTTCCCCGTGCGTCATTTGGACATGTTAAACACAAACAATTTAAGATTATTATTTACATAGCTCAAACAAATATCTTTACAAATATTACACAATCTAAACTCTATTTCTAACCTTAAACAGAAAGGAAAACGCATATTTATATTCTATTAAACACCAACATTTCTTTGTGAGGGAGTTTACTGTACATAATAGTACAACTTACTATGCCTCGGGTACAACTATTTTTATGCTGCCAATGTTTATCCTCATTACACGTGGACTTTACCTTCCAACGCACCACCCTTCCTCTTCTTTTTTACTCTGGATTTCGATGTCCATCCGCTTTCCCTTGCTGCCTTGCTGTTTAGAAGTGTATTTTGAGCTGCATCATCATATTGGTTCTTGCTGGTCTCGGTCTGTGAAATTAGATTTTTCTTCATTGCTTTGCACGACGGCTTATCTTCTTCTTCTTCTGGCTGTTTCGAGCTAGGGCTAAGCGAGCTTTTGACTGATAGAAAGCATCCCTCTTTTGTTCCTCCTAACCGAACCCGCAAAAAAATAGAAGTAGATCAAGTTTTTCTTGCCGGGAGAGTTGCGTCGGAGACATCTTTAAAGTATTTCCTTCTCCAATCTATGCCTTTGTTACATCTGTGACCGGTTATTTCTATTCTTCTTTCAAGTGCCCTGGTTGTTCTCGGCGGTTTCGCACATTCAAACATGGTGGAAAATCTCGCGGCAGGAACAACAACATCAAATTGGTTCTCGAAGGTTTGTCTTTTGCTTTTCTACCATTCATATTCTGCGATTTTGATTTCCACCGGTTGTTGGAGTTGACTTAGGTTTTTATTCATCTGAATTGATACATTTTATTCCCGCATGTTCTTTATTTTGTTGATTTTAAGTTATTGATTGTACGGATGGGTTTTACATTCTGATTGAAATACTGTTCTGCGGCGCTCTTTGTAGCTTACGCCGACTTCTCTTATATGGTGTTCAATGTTCATTATTCATCCGGTTGTGTTTCTTTTTTTATTATTCATCTGAATCCATTTTTTTTCGTTTGTTTGTGTTGCGGGTCTTGCTTTATGATGCTCATCGAGTGCTGTACATTGATTACCTGTAACTTATTGAGGTACACAACCATATTTGATGCTCAGAAGTGCAGATTATATGTAAATAAAGAGTACTTCATAGATTGTAAGGTTTGACCTCATATAATTAGTGTCAAATATCAACCTTTTTTTAACGGAAATAGACTGATTATGACAGTAGAAATTTTCAAATGGTAGGGTCAAATATTAGTAAGTATTCACATAGGAAGATTATTAGCATGACTTCTTTTTTTGTCTTGGAAGATCTGATGATTTATGGTTCTGCATATGGCTTGGTCCTATTTGTGAGTTATAAAAGGATGGTTTTTATGTTGTAAACTTAACAGAGGTATTCATCTTCCTTTGTTTGTGTTGCAGGTCTTACTGTGTGATTATCTTTACGTGGTCTGGGTTCTTTATTTGTTTTTCATCCGTTGTCTTGCGTATGTATGTTTCTAATTAATAAATTGTTATGATTTTAAAGGTAAAATACTATTAATGGTGCCATTTAGTGCCATTTTCTTTGTATTGTATACAAAGAGTTTGAAGATGCATCATATAACTAACAAAAATCATACAATAATCATTGTGTGGATTCAACAGTCGCAATACTCCATATACACACACAATATCCCAAATTCCAAATATTGAAGCTCATATACACATAGATGCCTAACCCCCTCCTGTTTAGCGTTTGTCTTCTTTTCTACTTTAATTTTTTTACTATTTTGCACTACAAACGTTTTGTGTTTTTATGTTGCATTTTTTTGAGTTTTTTGTTGTTAATATCGAATTTAACATGGTGGTTGTAACCGTAAGGGCTGCTGCAGCCTAAGCCAAAAGTGTTTATTACTTTTGCTATGATTGTTCCTTCGTATTCCTCTGCTACAGTCTTTTGTCGTATTTTACATGGTGTTTTTTGGTAGGCGGCAGTTATATTCGTATTCTTCTCATCAATGTTTATAGTGCTGCCACAGTGTTCCGCTACTATAGGAAATTTTCTTATCTATGTGTGTATAGTAGCTATTATATGTCTTTTGTGCATGCATATTGATTATTTTGTACATTATATTTTACTAGATCCTCTTACATTTAGGATCAGGTATACTCTCTGACTCTATACTTTAGCAAAGCTCCATATGCGTCTGTACTAAACACCTTACACTACATGAAAGAATGCTGTGGTTATGTTATGAAACATTAGTTATTGATGGAACTCAGGTAAATAGTAAACCCCGCAGCAAGGCGCGGGTACGAATACTAGTTATGATTAAAAAAGCAAATTGAACCCTTGAATCTTGAATAATCAAAAAGCCGTAGAAAAATGTTTTCACCCTCACAAAACTACTATTCTTTTTAAGAGTGCCACAATACAATTCTTGAGGTATCAAGTACAAGCTTCTATAGCGTGCTTTGTTTATGTTAAACTAGTTTTAGTAAACTCGTGTATTACACGAGTTGTATTAATAAAATATTAAATATAATAAAAGTTTATTAATTATGAAGCGATATTCAAAGATAAGATATGATTTAAATTACGCATAAATAAATACTATAAGTAATAAAATAATGATATTAATTTTTTAACTTTTGTTTTAAACTTTTTTTGTTTTTCCAAAATTTTTTTTTAACATTTTGTTTCAATAGACCGTTTTAAAAAATATCATTTTTAAAAAATTTCTTTTTATAACTCCCAATTTTAATTATTTTTGGTTTATGAAAATTTAAATATTTTAAAAACATCGATCTTAACAAATTTTATATTTTTAAAAAAGTTTGATGTTTTAGAAAGTTTTTTGTCTTATAAGAATTTGTTTCTTTAGAAATAACATAATATTAATAAAAAGATTTTTTTTTAATTTATTAAAAATTATATTTAATCTAAAAGGGAGTTAAATATTATTATTAGTAGTTAATGTAATTATTTAATAAAAAAATAAAAAAAAAATTAATGCAAAAAATAAAATGTTATGACGTGCCTGTTTTAATTATTTTTTATTATAATAAATAGATAAATAAATCAAATAAAATCAGGAGTAAAGGGCCCTAGCCGAAAGAACCGGTTTGAATTTCCCATTGTAGTATTGGACCTTGCTGATTCTTCCTTTATTTTTCCCTTTTGTTTCATTGTAAGTTTTCATCCTTTGGTTTTTCTTTCTACTTGCTTTCTACGCTTTATTTTCTTAAGAGTAAAATGTCATTTTCGTCCCCAACGTTTAGTTGAATTTGTCATTTCAATCCAAAAACTTTTTTTTTGCCATTTCAGTCACTGTAGTTTAATAAATATTGTCATTTTCATCCACTTCACTAACACCGTTAAAACTCTGTTAAATGTGAGGGTCTTTAGTCTTTTTCAACATCCTAATTATCCAATTAAAACAAACTAATCAATTAATATTCAATTAAAACTAAAAAACACGTGAAGCGAATCGTGAGACCGGTCGCTTCGATTAATTCTAACACATGTTGTTTGATTAATGTCTTCTGTGAGATTTCAATTAATCTTCACGTTTTGTTTGAATGTGTACTGTTGTTCGATTGAGCTCTACTGTTGTCACATTTTGTTTTATTGAGGTTTGAATTGTCACGTTCAAAGACATCAATTAAAGACCTCAATCAGATAAAGTATGTGAACAACAAACATCAATCCCACAACAGACCTCAATCAAATAACGGTACACGTTCGAACAAAACGTGAAGATTAATTGAAATCCCACGGCACCCTCAATCGAACAACATGGCTTAGAGTTAATTGAAATTTAAATCGAAGCGATCGGTCTCACGAGTCGCTTCACGTGTTTTTTAGTTTTAATTGAATATTAATTGATTAATTTGTTTTAATTGGATAATTAGGGTGTTGAAAAAGACTAAAATACCCTCACATTTAACGGAGTTTTAACAGAGCTTTAACGGTGTTAGTGAAGTGGATGAAAATGACAACATTTAGTAAACTAGAGTGACTGAAATGGCAAAAAAAAAAAGTTTTTGGATTGAAATGGCAAATTCAACTAAACGTTGGGGACGGAAACGACATTTTACTCTTTTCTTAAAGTTCAATTATTTTATTTCAATTAAGTTTCCTTTTGTTCTTTTTACATTTTGTTTGTTTCTTGGTTTATTTTGGTATTTTATTTTATTTTATTTCTTTATGACTCCAATTTTTTGCGTGAATATTTTTACTTTTAGTTTTTTTATAATTTATTTTGTAATTTGTTTTTATATGCCACCTATTCCTTTGTGTGATTTAATTTGTTTTGAGTTGTTTTTTTTGTTTCTATTTCTCCTTCCGAATTATTTTTTGTTTTTAAGACTCTTTTTAAGTCTTATTATATTTTAATTGTATGAACCATTATAATTAGTCTTACACAATCGAGCTGGAAGTATATTTTTATTTTCAACTAAATTCTGATATATTATGATTATGTAAATGTATACTATGACGTTCTTATTTTTAATTAACGACGTAAATTTTTTCAATGGTTTAACGTCCCCACCGCTAGAGGTGGCATTGCGCTTGCTAGTTATGATAAATTGATTAAATTCTCATTTGTGATGCCCTGACAAATGTTCAGTTAAATTTATGTAGCTAAACTAAAATGTCATAATATGTCAAGCTAGCGTCAAAATTTTGAATATGTAATTTGGTGTTTATAATCCAAACTAATGAACTTGGAAGGTTTAGCATGATGCATACTAAAGATGTATGTCCTCAAGTAACTTAAGAGTAGGTTTAAAGAGTGTTTAAGTTAGTCATTTTATTAAAAAGATAAAATTGAAAGGCTTATATGGACGTTTCGTTTGCATCCTTATGAGTAACTTGCAGAGTAACTACGTCTATGGGTTAGTAAACCAGATGAAGTTAAATGAACCAAAGAAGAGAATTCATTCCATAGAAAATACATGCTTAAATCACAGGTTATTAGCCAAGCTTACCGTCCATAAGCGGACATCTATTGGTAAAAACTGAAAATGTAGCATCTAAAGAAAATGGGACACTTATCATAATTAAATAAATTTACCGTAATTTTTTTTTAATTTACACCAACCTTACACTAAGTGGGGTAAATTGAGTTTAAATGTTTTCCAAACATTTTCAAGTTATATTTCCAGTAGATTTGATATGTGTTCACTTAACATTGTTAGTGAGGATATATAATGTATACTTCAAGAAATATTGCCTAACGTCGAGGAAAAGGAACCATGGAAAACATTTAAAGGTTGTTTGATATACTTTTAATGATTTTATTAGAAAACTACATTCTGAATCGATTAAAGATAGAGTTTATTTGATTCAGTTCAAAGTCACATCTCAATGTTCATAGAACCTCTTAATGGGTAAGTTTAAAAAAAATCCTGAATGATCTAGAGACTACCTATTGTTTAGTCATTGTTCTGTCAGCCATTTTAATTGCTCAACACAAAGTTACCACACAACCTTTTATTTTGCAGAAGCCCATTTGTATACACATGTAAACATGTCATGTTTTCATGAACTTTGTTTTGGTTTAGACTTATGCTATGCTTGTAAAACATAATTTCGTTGTTTTGTTACGACAACTATTTGTAAAATCCTACATTTTCAGTCTTTCGTTATACGTTAAATTTTTAAAATAGTTGGGACTTGGGACCATTTTGTGGAAGACTAGTGAATTAAACAAATAATATTTTAAAATAGGTTTATTAAATGGCGTGTGACACCATATAGACTTTTCTAAGTCCAACCAAAAACTGTCCGACTAGCTTTAGCTCAGGCAATTCGGGCTCTTTCATGAACACCCATTACACTTATGTAGTGTTTTTTTTTTTCTTTTGTTTAAGTTGGACACGCATTCCATACCCTTGAACGCATTTATTGTTCGCGGGAACACCACTTAGAGACGATAACTATTTAGCTTCTAATCTTTTATGCTTTTTGTTATCAAGGATGTAATTTATCATAGAAAACTATTGCAAACACTCCCAACTTTGAACTTATTTTCCTCCAACGATCCATCATTAACTGAGAGTTAACCTCTGTTAGTTTTTTTGATAAAATGGGATCAACATTAAACCATTTTTCAACTACACCGCCATCTAGCCTCTATCAAGTCTTTTTTTCGGTGTCTAGCTTCCAACGACACTTGAAATCTACCTCCAATGAGTTAAGTGATTCAGATCAGAAGGTGAATATTGACGGGTTTTAGGGTACAGAAGTTTCAGATTGATGGACCAGATGATTGATTTCAACTTTCTTCTTAGTTTTTAGGGCATATAAACAGTGCACGTTATCGAAAAACTAACGGTGTTAACTCTTAGTTAGTAAGGGATCGTTGAAGGAAAATAAGCTCAAAGTTGGGAGTGTTTGTAAACATTTCTTTAGTTGGGATTAATCCCGGCCAATAAATAAAAGTTGGGATTATTAAAATCCAATAACCCTTAAAATAATAAGTATAAAGTTAACATTTGAATAGAAGATAAGCGGGATATACGTAACAAATAATAAATAATTTAAAGAACCATTAATGCTAATATTTTTTAATTAAATAAATCAAAGTAACAATCAACGAAAGTTAAAGACAAAAGCCACAATACATTTCAAATACATAGGATTACTTGTTTAGGCGATTTTGGCATTTTCAAACTTCCATTCTTATATATCATATTTTGATATAATGCTATCCTATAACCTTTTCTTTCTTTCTTTTAATCATACTATCCTTGATTTAATATATCATAACTTGTTGAATAGTTTTCTTATCATCAAAAATAGTGTTCAACCATTTAAGGTAGTCTAGTGATAGGATGTTTGGATTTTCGAGTAGAGACCCGGTTTCAAACACCATCCTTTGGATTTGGTTTGGAGCCGTGATTCATTGCCTCTTGCGACATTCTGGAGCGGAGGTGGCACAAGCCGGCCAGCGAGTTCTCCTGTCCGGCAACACTTATAAAAATTAATGCTACATTTTCATATAATGATATCCAATAGTTTTTATATTCACATTAACCTCCACTTAAAATACCATAACTTGTTATGAAATTTTCATATCATTAAGAAGAATGTTGTATATTAATATCCAATTTTTATTCGCATTACTCTCGATTTACTTATGCCAAAGTACTTGCTAGGAAGTTTTCTTATCATCAAAAGGAATGCTAAATTTTAATATAACAATATCCAATATTTTATTTATATTACCCTCAATCTATATAAATCATAACTTGTTAGGACGTTTTCTTATCATCAAAAATGTTATGCGTTTATGCATCCATATCCACTATTTTACTCACATTACCCTCTATTTAAATATACCCTAGCTTATTAGGAAGTTTTCTCATCATAAAGAAGAATGTTATGTTTTTATATAATTTGATATCTAACACTTTATTCATATTACCCTCTTTTTATATATACCATAACTTGTTAGGAAGTTTTCTTATCATCAAGAAGAATGCTATATTTTAATATATTGATATCAAATAAAAATATTCACATTAATCTCAATTTAAATATACCATAACTTTCTAGGAAGTTATCTTATCATCAAGAAGAATATTGTCCCTATAACACACACATATGTACATTTTTGTATGTGTTATATAGACGAGTCCAAATGAAAATCATTCAAAACTTAAGAAGTAACTTTTTTAGATGAGACTCACATGTGTTCCAGAGGATTTGCAAAAAAAATAAAAATAAAAAAATAACACGATAGTATTCTTATAACTAAATGAAAAATCATGTGTAATTTATTTGTTCAAAAGATATAGAAAACTAATCTGGCAATCTATTAATATAAACACCTCTAGTTATAGAAATCCGACTCGATGGCAATATTGTATACAAGGGAAGCATTAATAGTGTGTTTGAACATTTGTGGATACCCTACTTGTGTGGTTCAAGCCCCGTCTACGACATGTTTGTGCAATTTGTTTTTGATGTAGACTAGTTAGCGTATGATAACTAAAGTAACATATTCTCCTTGAACGGTGACAGTCATCCAAGATGTTTATCTGGGAAAGATCTGAATCCAAATTTCTTACAAGATTTTGGTGCTGTTTGTTTTTTCTGCAGGAAAATGTCTGCAGTTTGCGGATCACATCTGCAGACATGTGCAGCAGAAGAGGTGGACCAAATGTTTGCAGTCTGCAAGAAAAAAATGTTTGTTTTTTAATATCTGCAGACTGCTAAAATATTCTGTAATCAAACAAAACCTTAAACTAAATCACAAATCATACTACAAAAACCACAAATCAAACCAAATACTAAACCAAATCACTAACCATAAACCAAATCACTAACCATACAAACTAAAATCACTAATCATACAAACTAAAATCACAAATCATACTACTAATATCACAAATCAAACAAAACCCTAAACTAAATCACAAATCATACCATCTAATATCACAAATCAAACAAAACCCTAACCTAAATCCCAAATCATACCATCTAATATCACAAATCAAACAAAACCGTAAACCAAATAACAAATCATACTAACCAAATCACAAATCATCCTACATAAACAACAAATCAACTAAAAACTTAAACCAAATCACAAACATACTTCATAAACCACAAATCAAACAAAACTTTAAAAAAACAAACTTTAAAGACGAAGATGAAGTGGCGGCCGGCGAAGGGAGGGGCGGCGGAGGAAGGGGCCGACGGAGGGAGGCGCGGCGCACGGAGGGGCGGCGAAGGTAGGCGTGGCGCAGGTGCAAAGGTGGGGGGAGGGGGGCCGGCGGTGGTGAGAGGGAAGGAGTCGGAGGGTTGTAGGCGGTGGGAGGGTTGGCAGCGGCGCAGGTCCGGCCGATGGGGGGAGGTGGGGCGGCGGTGGTGAGAAGGAGGATGGGGAGGAGGTTCAAGTGGTGGGAGGATGGAGATGAGATGCAGGTCGATGGGTTTGGAAGGGAGTTTTGTATTGTGTTAAAAGTTGAGAAGAGGTTAGAAAAAATTAGAAGTGGTAGTTTAATGTCTTCTCTAAGCAGACGTCAGTAAAATGTTTTTTAATGAAATGTTTTCCAAAAAACAAACAATCTGCAGACCCCAACGTCTACGCGTGGTCTGCGCGACGCAGACAAAAGAGGTCAGAAAGTGTTTCTCAAAAAAAAACAAACACCCCCTTTAAAGGACGTCTTATCCTATTTTAATTTATAATAGTTAACTAGATTGACATGTAGTCTTTAAAACAATTCATATATGAAATTAAATCTATAAAAACCAACAACCACAACTTCAATTTCACATACAAAAATTATAAATCTCCACTTTCAAATAAAATACCAACTTTTATTGCATGTTTCCCGACTTTTCAAGGCATTAAAAATATATAAGATTTACTAATAAATAAGCAACAAAAAATTGAAAAGAAAAGGTGGAATGTTTTTGGATTGCACGTGAGTGGGAGCAAGAAACATGACCGTTAAGAAGACGACAACCAATCCAGCGAATTACTGGCTTAATATCAGGTGGCCATGCCCCACTTTATCTCATACCGGCTATGCCGGTAAACCCATAACTTTCTATTTTAGATTGCTTTAAATTTATATACTTTTCTTTTAGGTATTTAGAAGTAATATTATTATTTTAATCCCGTCAGTTACTATTTAATTATTTTTTTGAATGGTAAGTGTACGGTCCTTATTCGAATGATGCATGTTACCTACATATATGTATTATTATGATACTGTGTATATAAAACATGATACACTACATATGCGTAGTACTGGTATATATTCAGAATGAAAAGTAAAAATCAAACTTAATTAAATCATTTGATAAAACTACTTAAAACCTTTAAAGTACTATAATATATGCATTTTTTGGCATTTGATGTTGATAAAAATGAAACGGATACATCTAATGAGTTGCAGAAAGTTTTGAGTTGTTTTGGGGGAAGAGTGTATCGCCGAAAAGTGTCGAAAAAGATTGTTTTTATGAATTAGATTATAATTAGATAAATTGATTTTTATGATTTTAATATGATTTGTGAATATAAACAATTTTGTGTATTATTTTAATATAAATTTGAATAAGCATATTCAAATCAAAAGAATATGATTTTCTTAATTTGGATTCAATTTAAAATTTTTGAATTCTATTTGATTTGTATAAATGCAAATAAACCGAATTCAATTCGAATAAGTGCCCCTAATAACAAGCCTATACATTTAATTGTTATACATAACATGATTTGTGAGCTCATCATGTTTAATGTAATTTCAATTGAGTTTGTACAATCAAAATATAATCCAATTGATCATCTAACCTAAGGTTAAGCTGTTAATAATAAATAAAGTGCACAAACTAGAGTGTAGGGATATGGATCGAGTCCATGTAAAGATCTCTTACGATAAGACATCTAGTTCCTTACTAATACAATGTTAGAAACTAAATTTAAGATGGAAAGATTACGATAACGTTTAAAACACATGTGATATATAGTGTTTGAACACAACAAGAATGGTTATGTTGAAGTTTAATTTCTCAATATTGTTTTATTAAAATTACATATGCGGGTGTAAAACTAAAAGCTTGAGCGTGACTTCTTTATACCCCATACAGGACAAGGAGAAAATGTTTATTGCTATTAGCCTCAAGTAAAATCATGCGTGTATTTTGAACTTTTACATCATGTTTTTGTTTCTAAATGAATAGAAAGAGTTAAATCCATATGACACTCTTATGTTTGAATTGAATGTTTAAAATGTGTAAAATATAAAAATTATAATTTAATTTTCAAGCGATTTTTTATGCATGGTCTATATTTTTATCATGATAAAGTTTAAGTGAATCAAAGGTTACACTAAAAATGAGTTGTCTTCTACCCTTACTTCTGTCCTAAAACACACTATGCTACCATCCTAGCTGTTAAATGGTAAAAGAGTGAATCAATCTTATTGATAGGTTAGGTTACAATATATAAAGATTATAATGCAAACCCTAAATCCTAAATGGGCCCGTGGGCTCTAATACTCCCCCGCAGTCGTAGCGGAAGTAACCAGACGCTATGACTGATAAACAAAAAAAAAAACATAAAACAATAATAATATGATAAACATGCTTCGATCGACTTGACTATCCAAACTATTGCCAACAAACAATATTGTGATTGAAGTTGTCATCCATATTTTGGTTAATTGTGTTATCCATAGTTTGCTTGATACTTCATGGTTCTTGATTCTTGGAACATTAAGGAGGTGTTTGTTTTTTTTTGATAAGCACTTCCTGACCTCTTTTGTCTGCGCCGCGCAGACCACGCGCAGACGTTGAGATCTGCAGATTGTTTGTTTTTTAGAAGACTTTTCATTAAAAAAGGTCTTCCTGAGGTCTGCGTGAAGAAGACATTATCTAATCACTTCTAACCTCTTCTACCCTCCTTCTTCCCCCTCACCACATTTCAGCAGCCATCGCCGGCCCACCCGCCACCGCCACCACCACTGGCGGCCCACCCGCCACCACCAGCGCTGGCCCACCCGCCACCACCGCCCAGCAGGCATCATTTCTCGACACCTGCAACTCCTTAACCTCCACAATCAACCATCAATGGCGGCACCACCACCTTCCCTCCGTGAAATCCCCTTCAACCCCGCAGCCACCGCCGGCCACTGTCGCGGCACCCCCGTCGCAGCCCTCCCACCTTTTCACCTAATTTGCAATCTCTAAGCTCAAACATTGATTCCGGCTGTCGAAAGGAACCATACAACCCAAAATTACACCTCTGCTTCTTCTCCTGGAAGCTTTTCTTCTATTAATGGAGGTCTTAATCACTGGCCCTGTGCAAGAACTCAAAGGAATTGTTACTGCTTTCTGAAATGGACAAATGGGTGGTGATGACATCCACAAAATATTTGAGAATTCAGAACTTGCGAACACAGATTTACCAATCGTTTGAACATGATCTGAAACTTGACACACATGAAAATCGAATTGGAGGAGATGAATTTCGAAACCCTAGAAGTGGGTATGGAGCAAACAGATTGAATTGTTAAATAAATGATTTAAATAAAAAAATTTTTTTTTTCAGTCTGTAGATTTTAAAAAACAAACAGTATTCTTCTTGCAGACTGCAGACGTTTGGTCCACCTCTTCTACTGCAGATGTCTGCAGATATGGTCCGCAGACTGCAGACATTTTGCTGCAGAAAAAACAAACAGCACCTAAGTTGAGACCTGACGACCGTAGTCGTTAGCCATTTCTCGAGGCTAGCAAGCAACATGACTCTCTTGGATCCGTAGATCAAGAGATGACAAAGTAGATATAAATATAAAAAGAAAACAAGACCGGTGACCGTAGTCAGTTGGCGGTCTCCTGGATCCGTAGATCTAAAAATAATAAAAAATTTAATCTAAAAATATTAGACAATACTATTAGGGTTATTAATATAAGCCCATGGGTTTATTTAGATTTTAGGGTTTGCATTATAATCTTTATATATTGTAAATTAATCTATCAATAAGATTGATTCACTCTTTTACCATTTAACATGGTATCAGAGCCTTAGGTTTTGGTTACCTTATTCTCCGTTACACCACCATAAAAACACAAACCCTAGCTGTCACCACCACGTTCAAACCCGTCGCCGCCGCCCTGTCCATTCTCTTTACTTTTAGTTCTTTTATCTTTTCCGTTCTAAATAAGATCCGTCTCGGTGTTAGATTCAAGCCACTTATCTTAAATCTTTCTTCTCCACAAAACCCATATGCCCATATCCCATCTTGTTTTTTTCTCCTTCGTTTGTTCTTGCCGGACCACGTTCCGTTGCCACCGAAGAACGCCGCCTGGCCACGGTCACCGGCCTTCGGTATGACACACCACCTTACGACCACAGTTGTCGGGTGTCATCTTGTTTTTTTTTACCTTTTTGATTGGGATATCGATCAAGTGATCAAGTTGCCGCTGCGGCGCCGCCTTCTGGACTACGATCCACCGTCGCCCGCCTCTACCATGCCGCGGGTCGCCGCTGTGTTGCCTTATGCCGCCGTCGCACTGCAGCATTGGAAGACCCACGCAAGATTACATTATTATTTAATATTGTGGATTGCATTTAAGGTTTTGGATTGAAGATTGCAAGATTAGGGAATTTTGGCCGAAGTTGTGACCGAGATTGAGACTATTTTTTATTGTTCTTTGTTTATTTTTTTGTTACAGTCTAAGAGTTCGATTCTCTACCGCTCTGACTGCGGGTGATTATTAGAGTATATTATTATTAGGGTTTAGTAATTATTATTATTAGGGTTAAGCCCACAGACCCGTTTAGATTTTTAGGGTTTCTTTGTAAACTCTATATAATGTAATCTAAGCTATCAATAATATAGAATCAACTCTTTTACCATTTAACACTAGCATCCTTTGATTTTTTCAAAATAAACTTCTCTTAAAAACCCCTAAATGCTGATTAAAATTCTTAAACTATCTCTAGTTCTCTACGCTCTAAAAGGTGGTGGTGGTTGTTGCTTGAAAGAGAATAGGGGGATAACATATAGAGGAGGTGAAGATAGATAAGGCGAGAGATGTTCTTTTAGTTAGCTAGTCAATAGATTTGCTCACGTCTCCACATGAGAGTGTGTAGGGTTTCTTTTACTTTTTTATTGGCCATTTTGATCTTTTCATAAAATTTAACAAAAAAGATCAACGATATCAGAAAAATGATCAAAATTACCATAAGATGATAACCATATAACCTCAAAACAAAATTTTTTAACTTTTAAACTAAAACAATTAAATAGCTCAAACTACAAATAAAATGATTGTGACTTAAAACAAAAACAATGTAACACGTACAATATCCACAAACACCATGGTTAGTGGTTTTAACCACCAACATAAATTTCAATATAACTTGAAAGTTTTTAAACTTACCTTCAAAAAGTTTATATAATATATATAGTATACGTTTTTAATTTGTTTTTTCTTTAATAATTTAGTTCATTAACTTTATTTTTAAAAAACTAATTTGCGATTATGTTTAATTTTTCTTGACGTGCCAATATAATTTTATTAAAAACAAAGTTGTATATAAAATATGATATCTTTTTGGGTATCATAGGTTATATCTATTGACGATAACATGTTGGTGCCATGAAAAATAAAAACGATACCAACATAAGAACATCGATATTATTATATAACCGTCTTATATATATGTTCCAATCTCCAGAACCAAATCCTATAACCTCATACACATCTTTTATATACTTAACTACATTAATGTCACTGTCCAACACATGTAACGAATTCGTAAATATGTCGTATCGAGCGAGCTTATTTTGCGGTTATTATCTTAAAAACTATTAAAAAACAATTAACCGGCTCAGCCGGTCCCTTTGAAACGCATTATATCATTGCGTTTAAACGATAATGAAGAAAATATTGGTAGGGCAACACACTCAATCTTTTGCCGCTCTTCCCCACCCACAAAACACCCACAATCTCCCAAGAATAATTTCAACTTCAAATTTCCAATAAAAATCCATACTTTCTTCATCTGTGTTTGATAATGTAAAGAACCCTAAAAACCCATTGAAAATCGACTCCAAATTACCTCAAATATGGCGTTATTGGGGCTAAATCTGCACTGTTTTGTCTACATTGGTTTGATGCTTTGTGGGTTTTGTTCTGCTGGTGACCCTTTCGCAAATTTTGAACTTGAGTTTGGTTATGTGACTGCTTCTCCACTTGGGGTTCCGCAACAGGTTGATTTCATCTTTAATCGTTTGCTCTGTGTTTGTTTTTTTATTGGGCTTTTAGTGTTTGCTGATGTTTGTGCTGTATGAAACTATGAATGCCTTTAAAGTGTTTGGTGAAATGCCTAAGTGGTTTTGTTTGTTTTTTTGGTTGGGTATGCATTTTTATGTTATTAATTGTCTCATGGAAGTTTTATTAGAAGAGATTTTGACTCTCATTGCCCCTAAAAGAGGGTAGAAATCTTTACTAAGATTTTGTTTGAAAATAATGGTTGTATTGGGTTCATGGTTTCTGTTTGGTTGTTTATTAGCTGAGTTTATATCGAAAAGAGGATGATTCTTGGGTTTATTGGGCATTTTAAAAGATCATTTTGAGAAAATCTATCACAACTTCAGTTACATAACATCTTCAAGATTTCTTTTTCACTCAAAAGTTTGTAATCCAGAAACAATTATACCAATGGCAATTAGTCAGAATTGTGATTTTTGTGGATGAGCTATATTGAAGTAGATAGGAATGCAAAAGTATTAACTTTTACATTTAAAAGTTACAAAATGTTCTAAAGACACACAATATGGGTATAATACAGCTAATGAAGATTTTTAGCAATGATTTTAGTACTAACATGAATTGAATCATGCCAAAATCTTTCTTTTTTTTGTGTGTGCATATTTAACACTTGTGGCCTTTTTTTTTAAATCTCAAATTGCAGGTCATTGCAGTGAACGGAAAGTTTCCGGGTCCAACACTAAATGTGACGACTAATTACAATGTAGTTGTCAATGTCAAGAACAAATTGGATGAAAGTCTCCTCGTTACATGGTATTGTTTAAATTGATTACATACAATATGAATACGCAACGTGTGTTTTATGGATTTTTGGTATATTATTCTACATTTTAAGTCTTATGACTCATGTTTTTAGGCCTGGAATAGAGATGAGGCGATCTTCGTGGCAAGATGGAGTGCTTGGCACCAATTGTCCTATTCCTGCACATTGGAATTGGACTTACCAATTTCAAGTCAAAGATCAAATTGGTAGCTATTATTATGTTCCATCTATTAACTTCCAACGCGCGGCAGGTGGTTTTGGTGGTTTTGTAATCACAAACCGCAAAGTTATTCCACTTCCATTTAATACCCCTGATGGAGATATTGTCATTACTATTGGCGATTGGTATTCTCGAGATCATAAGGTTTCTGTTTTGTCTTTTCTTTGATTGAAAATATTATTAGGAATCATGATAAGATTATAATTTTATGACTAATCTATGGTTCATAATTATTTAAATCAAGGATTTGAGAGCTTCACTTGATGCTGGGAAGGAACTTGGCATGCCGGATGGAGCTCTGATTAATGGCAAGGGACCGTTTAAATATAACTCCTCTGTGCCAGATGGCATTGAGCATGAGACAATCAATGTTGATCCAGGTAAATTTTTTTATTTGGGTTATTGATATCATATTGTCACATTGTCACTTAATAACTTGCAAGATTTAGTTTTCTAAGAAAAAGTTTTATAGTTTTAGTGTTGATATTAACATGGATGACGTATTGGATTAGTTAATATGTTAGAGTTCGAATATATATATATATATATATATCATCATTTGACTCATTGATGGCTACATTTTTAAAAAACGTAATGCTCTTCTGTTTGATGATTAAAAGTTTTTATTTTAACTTCTAGAGCCAGATTATAGTTTCAAATGTTTGGGTTTTGCTTCTTATTTTTGGTGAAAAGTTGACAACCATATCATATAAGGAATACACAAATAGAAAAATGATACGACCTTGTAACGTGTACTTTTTTTCACATTCTTTTTTGAATCAAATAGTATTTCGTGTATCCCAAAGGTAGTCCAATTATAGAGTTTTGTTTTTAATCTCTTTATGTTTACTTTCTTTAAACCTTGTTCATCTCTAATATCTCAATGGTAATTGCAGGGAAAACTTATCGAATTCGTGTGATCAATGTTGGAGTATCAACTTGTTTAAATTTTCGGATTCAGAGCCACAATTTACTTCTAGCAGAAGCAGAGGGACATTATACATCCCAACAAAACTATACTAGTTTGGATATTCATGTTGGACAATCATATTCTTTTTTGGTAACAATGGATCAAAATGCAAGTAGTGATTATTACATTGTTGCAAGTGCTAGATTTGTGAATCAATCAGAATGGCAACGAGTTACAGGCGTTGCCATTTTGCATTATTCAAACTCTAAAGGACGGGCTTCTGGTCCTCTTCCTGACCCGCCAAATGATGTAAACGATAACTCTTTTGCAGTGAATCAAGCTATGTCCATTAGGTATGTTTCTTTATATTCTTCTGTTTAGGGGGTGTTTTGATTTGGCTTTTGAAATTGATCCATGTGATGCAAAATAATCATATCACAAATAAAAATGTGTTGCACAAGATAGTGTTTAATGTGCTTATGTTGTTTGAAGTTGTAATAATCAGATCATTAGTTATTTGATTGTTTAACAAAGTTTGATTATCTAATGAACTTATACATTAAATGATTTAAATAGCCATTCTTATGTGTTGATAAGTATTAATTTACTACATGATGATCTAATTTTTTTTTTTTCAACAATAGGATAATCATTTGTTATAGTGCAATTTATAAACGCAGCAGATAATTGTAACTAAATCTGTTGTCTATCAGGATGAACAACACTGCAAGTGGAGCCCGCCCAAACCCTCAAGGCTCTTTTCGATACGGTTCAATTAACGTGACAGATGTATATGTGTTGAGAAATGTTCCACCAATCACAATAGATGGGAAAGTTCGGGCTACATATAATGGGATTTCATTTGTGAATCCTAATACACCTGTGAGACTTGCAGACACTTATAAACTCAAAGGAGCTTACAAACTTGATTTCCCAAATACGCCCCTGAACAGACCTCCTACTATAGACAGATCTCTTATCAATGCTACCTATAAAGGGTTTGTAGAGATCATATTGGAGAACAATGACACAGTAGTTCAAAGCTTTCATATGGATGGCTATTCGTTTTTTGTTGTTGGGTATGTATTTATCATCATATGTTCTCACTTCTATTTTTCCCAGATGAGTTAAATGTTAATTGTAAAATGTTATTATAAGGATGGCATATGGAGAATGGACTGAAAATAGCAGGGGTTCTTATAACCGTTGGGATGCAATAGCACGCTCCACTACCCAGGTTCCTTCTTTTTATATGTAGCCAAATGTGTGGGTTGGGTTGATCTATAACACTTCTTGTCCAGCTTTTTTTCATAAATAAAAAACTTGTGTGCTAAATATGAGTACCAAAACATACGGCTTATGAGATTTTTATTATATCCTCTAGAAACACACTTTGCAGCTTTAGACTCTTCTGTTTAGCTAATTTTTTTTGTTTGACCCGTTAGAGTAAAACATAACCCAATGGACTCACTTAAGCAAACGAGTCAAATTGTCACCTCTAGTGATACTTATATGCAAGTGAGACTGTGAGATTGCGGTTTGTTTCCATTAATATCTTTCTGTTGAATTTTATAGGTTTTTCCTGGAGGGTGGACAGCAATACTTGTATATCTTGATAATGTTGGAGCATGGAATCTTAGGGCAGTAAATCTTGACAGATGGTATTTGGGTCAAGAAACTTATATGAGAATCATTAATCCTGAAGATGACGGCCAGAAAACCGAACAACCACCACCTGATAATGTCTTGTTTTGTGGCGCCCTTGCACACTTTCAGAAGTATAATCTCTCAAACACTTACTATGCTTACCTTTACGTATCTTAAATTAAAATTAACCCATAGAGGTGATAAATGAGCGTGCCAGGCCGGTTAGGTAACACCTTAATGCGTTGGTACGAGCCAATTTTGTTTGACTCGAAAGACTTCTTGTCTAAAACTTTAAAATCTTTCATAAATAATTACTGTGTCAAACATGTTTACAAATATCTTAGTAACTTGTATAAAAAAGCTATTTAGAAGGGCTCTATGCATCAAAAATACATTTTACTCAACTTTTGACTTGTTTCGCCTATCTAATCCCTTTTGACAAGTTTTTATTATATGGGTCGAAATTTCCAACTTGGATTAACGAATTATTATGTTTGAATTTTAGGCCGCAAAGATTCTCGTCGGCTGATTTGGGCATCCAAGAATCATTGAAACTGAACCTAAAGATGTTGATGGCGTTTGCAGTTATCTACATGATGGTTTGAAGATCTTTTGAAGATGGGATTTAACTTTAAGTGTTCAAAGAACATTGCTTTTTTGGGTAATTAGTGTTTTTCTTTAGTTAGAGAATTTGGTGGTTGTGAAAATACACTACCTTCATCAGTTCATTGTTCTTGTTAGTGGAAGGTATAGGGTTGGTTGATTAATCTTCTTTGTATGCTAAAAGCATCAAAGACATGAATTTGAAATCATATTTTGGTGCTAGTTAAACCTTTTAGGTAATCGGTCTAATGCCACTAGTTTGGGCTAGGGTTTTTGTCAAAGCCAATCTAATACCAGGAGTATAAACAAGTTATTTTCGTCAAAAGTTCTCTTGTAGAATGACTCCGTTGACACAAGAGTAGAAACTAAGAGGGTGTTTGTTTTTCTGGAAAATGTCTGCGCAGACTCTTTTGTCTGCGCCGTGCAGACCACGCGCAAACATTTCCATCTGCAGACTGTTTGTTTTTTCGAAGAAATTTCATTAAAAAATGTCTGCGTGAGCTCTTTTTGGTGCAGACTTGGTCTAATCACTTTTAAGGTCTGCAGAGCTCTTCTTAAACACCACCACCCACCAACACTCACCACCACCACCACCGGTCGCCGCCACCACCGTCCACCTCCGCCACCAGCCACTGTCCGCCACCACAACTGTCCGCCGCCACTCCCGTCCGCCACCACCACCAGCCACCGTCCGCCACCACCACCGTCCACTTCCGACACCACGCACCGTCCGCGACCACCCACCACCACCACCCACCGTCCTCCACCACCCTCCATCTAGCGCCGCCGTCCACCACCATCACCACCATCCGTACACCACCACTAGTTTATTTTAATAATCTATAGACGTTAAAAAACAAACAGTCTTCTTTTTGCAGACTGCAGAGGTTTGGTCTACCTCTTCTGCTACAGATGTCTGCAGATCTGGTCCGCAGACTGCAGGCATTTTACCTCTTCAAAAACAAATAACATCTAAGAAGGTTGGACTTGTTCCCCAATACATGTAAAGAATGGACCTTGTTAGTAAGCCATGCCTTCACAAGTAGCCTTCCCTATGTAAGTAACCTATAACTTTAATATACTTAACATTTGTACATTCGTAAGTAATCTCTTTGTAACAAAACACACTTAGCTAATTTCTAACTCGGTAGCTACCCTGCACCTTCGCGACTAATCCAAGGTCCTCGTAACTAATGTATACCTCTTTGTGATTCTACACATTTAGCCAAAATTTTCTCATATCTCCCTCATGTAAGCAAAGCCTCTGCAATTGATGAAGGTCCTTTAATCTCACTATGCTTAGAAGCATTGCTAGGATGTGAAATGCCAGTCTATTAGTAGAGAACCATATGTGCATTATGATGATATAAAGAGTCGGTTTATGGGCAGAGAACCATAGGGGTATTATGACGATACGTTTTGTTGGTCTATGGGTAGAGTCATAAGAGCATTACGGCGATATGACATGTTAGTCTATGGACAGAGAACCATTTGATGTATGGGTGGTGAACCATAGGGGTATTATTGCAATATGACTTGTCGGTCTACGTGTAGAGAACCTTAAGGGCATTATGACAATACAAATGTTGGTCTATTGGCGATAAACACAAGGGCATTTTTACAAACGGCATGTCAATCTAAGGCAGAAAACCATATGGCATAATTACGATACAATCTATTGGTTTATCATTTATGGGATGTGAACCATATGGGCGGAGTTAGAATATGTACGTAATTAACAAACGTTGCTAGCATTTATATAAATCCTCATTTGGATATGTTGTTTATGATATGATGTGATTATAATGTTACAATAATGATGTGATCAAGTTTAATGACATGTCTAGTACGGTACAGTAAGTTATGTTTTATATAAAACCATAACTCATTAGCTATGTTTTATATAAAACCATAACTCATTTTACAATGTTGATTTTTGGTATGCTGTCAAGTTTTTTAGGCAAGGTGAATGGATGGCATGAGGTGATGGCAAATCAGGCATGAGAAAACTAACATATTGATTATCTTTTATTATTAAGTTTAAAACTAACATCTTGATTATTTTTTACCGGCGTATTATACGCTCAACCGGCATATGATAGTTGGGCGTATGATATGCCGCCTAATACGCCTAACTTTCTGTTTTTTTTGTCAAATACGCCCATAAATATGCCGCCAATACGCTGCTCGTCGTATTATATGACCATACCCGACGTATCATACGGCGGTTAACTGATTTTTTTCTCTTATTTGTATATTTTGTTATTTGCATTTCTAGTTTCTGAACTTCATCTTTTTGCTTACTTTGACTCTTAAATATGTATTTTTTCAACTTGTTTCACAATAATCACGATGTAAAATTAAGCATTTAGCTAAATTAAATACTAAAATATTAACACGTGATCTTGCGGCAATATCAAAATTTATTAGACCTCTTATTTTACAAAAATAATGACATGATAATTAGAGAGTGAAAAGAAGATCAAAAATAACAAAAAAAGAAAAAAACCCACACCACATGGGAATTTGTGACCAAATGATGGTAACTTGCTCCACAAGCAAACACATTCATAAGAATCTTATTATTCGGTTTCCATTATCTTCCCCCAATATATCCAACATTCACTCTCTTGTCCTGTAATAATTACGCTATTCGCATTTGCCACTTATAACACACTACATATCATTCTTATATTTCGATGGTTTATGCTATGTGAAGATTATTTAATGTAGTCTATATTTTTTCTATTAAGCTCTTTATTTGTTAAATTATCAATTATCCCTAGTTATTTATATAAATTTTAATTAAAACATGTTAATAATAAAAATAAACTTGAGTTCTGTTTAAATGTTTTATATTTAGATGTTTCTAACAGACGTATCATGTCGTAAAATTCCAATGCCAGCATATGGTACTTATATGATTGTGACAGAAAAAACTTTCTCTTGTCTGTAAATTTGTCACACCAGGGTGTTTTGCGATAAATTTGTGATGGTTTTAACTGACGTAAATAGCATAACAATAAGATAATAAAAGGCTCTATAATTGATACCCTTTTAGAGGCTTTTGCTCCTTGATTAAATGCTATATGTCTGTGTTACATATAAAATACATCTATACACAAAGGCAATATACTCATATAAACATGATACACGTCTCTATCAATAGAGGTATATAAAATAAAGTAGGAGGTATATATAACAAATATGATAACCAATACTTATACACCTGAAATATATTATACAACTAAAAACACCCATGACTATATGTCACTAGCACTTGCTATGATTCCTTTTATTTTTTAAATCTTTTACTCCTAAAATATAGAATTATTATCTATACTTTATAATACTTTTATCCTAGGATACCTTCTGGTCAACCTGCATCTTTGTGCCTCCATGAGTGTCCATGAATCAACAAGACAACCTCAATGAGTACACATGTTGCTTATTTAAATTCAAACACTTGGATTTTGACTTCCCCACCATATTTCTTGACTTCTTGACTTTGACTTCTATACATACATATAGCATATCCACTTCTATATATCCATTACAAACATTCCTATCAAATCACTTGATCATCTAGTTTTGACTTCTGATCCACCTTCACTTCGTCGCAAATAATCTAGCCATCCGTCACTAATACTCTTCACCATTCTCTAACGACTTCCAACTCTTCTTTGCTGCCTTTTTCTTGATGTTTACTCTTCATGCGGTACGTATGTACATACTTCCTGTTATATTGTCGATGATTTATTACCTCGTTAAGTTTTTATCGTGTTTTTTCTTCTAAGTTGTGATTTATTGTTACGTTTAAGTTCAAAAATTATGCACACAATCTATATGCATGCTTGTGAGCTTATATCTAGAAAACTACTGACTTATAAGATTAGCTACTCGTCATAAATCTATAGCTAATCTTATAAGTTAGCATGCATTCATGTGGTTAGTACGGTTACTTGAAAATTGATAGGGATGCTAGCTAGCATTGATTGGTCGCTAGTTTCAATGAGTTTTGCTAGTAAGAATTCGGTTTGCTTAATTAGAGACACTTGATACAATCACTAACGCTGCTATTGTTTTTGCTACTCATGCAAGCCTATACCTGCTTGAATGTATGCATACTACTTGATGCTAATTAGCTAGTGACCTCAGTTATTGTCACCAAATTCCTTTACAAATTTCACCATTCGACAATTGCGACAGATTTTTCCGTCGCAAGCCCTAGTCATCTTGGGACACAACGGGGATGGTATATATCACTTAGTGACGTACAAATTAGAATATTATGTATCTTTAAGCTTGAGGCAACGTCGTCGCAACTAATGTGGTAATAACCGAGCTAGTTGAGAATTGTGATTATATATTAGGACGTTTTTCTTAAAATTATTAGTGTGTTATTTTTTATTTTTATTTTATACCCCTCTTTTTTAAAAAGTGTTTGTAAATTTATACTTGTAAGATTTTAGTAATTTAACCAAGTTGGTGTCACAAAAAGGGTAAAGAATTAAAATCTATTTCTACACTTATGGTATTCAAAATAGTATATGCATATCATAAGGGGTTTGCTATATACACTTACTGACACTCTAATCTCATACCGTTTTCAAATGACTATTTTAAGGTCAGGGATTGCGTCATATCTCCTCCTATTTTTCAAATGGACTCTTAAGGATTCGCGAGGATGGTTGTTTGAAAGTTAAGACTTTGCTTCAAAACACCTACCTTTTAAACAGTCATGATATGATTTTTCCGTCCAATAACTGTTTAAATTTAGGGTGACACATTTGATTTTAGGGGTGGTGTAGAATTTGATATTTAGTTCAGTTTCTCACTGTATCCGAATTATGAATTCAGTTTTTGGTTCGATTCATGATTATACAAAATCTTGTTTATTCAGTTACTTATTTGAAACATAATAATAACCAGTTTAATTGAAAAACCGAACCAAACAAACCAAATAAACCAGTTTAATAGGTTAATTTTGTTTCAGTTAGGCTTGTTTCTAATTTGGTTCGGCATGTTAACCCGGCACGTTCGGCTAACAATTAGCTTAGAAAATATTAATAACTGAACAAACAGAACCAAATAAAAAAAAAAACCCGTTAACCAAACAAACCAAATAAACCGGTTTAATAGGTTAATTTTGTTTCAGTTAGGCCTGCTTCTAATTTGGTTCAGTAGGTTCGGTTAACAGTTAGCTTAGAAAATATTAATAACCGAACAAACAGAACCAAATAAAAAAAAAAAACCGTTAACCAAACCATTAAACACCCCTAACAATATAAGTGAAAATCCCAAAAAAGTAAAATAAACCATTAACCGAACCATTGTTACTAAAACCATTTTTTCTTGTAGTGCTTCAGGGTGTCAATGTCAAAAGCTATTCAAAGTGACAGCAACCGTTGCAAAATGCATGCCACCATGCGTCTTAAGCATGCTCAAAACTCACAAGTACTCTTTTCATGAAGACATCCACTTATAGGTAAAGCCCCTATTAGAATTTGTGACCAAATCTTTGTCGCTACTCCACGTCATGGTAAACATTTAAATTCTAATGATGATGTACAAGTGCCATTACAATAATGGGTTAATATAATTAATAGAATCAGTATGCTTTATTATATTTTTACAAATTTCTCAAGATAATCATGTTATATCTAAGTCGCTTAACATGTAAAATAAAAGGGCGAAAAAGTAACTAAAGTAGCCTTGTTATGTTAAAGTCTTTAAATATGTATAACGTACATACATATTTTTTTATTCGTTTTAAACAAAGACTTGTTAACTCTTTTATTTGGTTAAAATAAGACCCTGTGATTTTTTATTAAAAATATATTGTATTTTATTTTATTTAATTTTGACCAATTTGTTAAGAGTTGACAAGTAAGTTTTTAAAAGTCATAATTAATTAGTACACATGCATTTTAAATAACGTTAATGAATAATGAATTTAAGTATTTAACATACAAATTAGTTTATTAACTTTTAGGGTCAGAATCATTACAGAATCACTTTTTATTTTCAGAACCAAAATAACCATTGGTTTACATAAATGTAAATTACGAATCACTGATTTACATATATGTAAGTTAAATTAAGCTGGTGATATTTAGTTGTTTTACATAGTTTATTGTTCATGTCAGATATACACATATGTAAAACAACTCAAGTAACATCAGACTTACTTTACGTTTATGTAAATTAATGGTTCTGTGGTTCTGAAACTAAAAAATGGTTCTGTAATGATCCTAACCCTTAACTTTTATATGTATTTCTTACATCATGAGTGCTTTAATTTCACAAAAATAGGTGATGGACTTTTAAAAAAAAAAAAAAAAAAAAAAGGCTCTCCATGTAGTTTAACATAAATAGGTTGATAGACTTTCTTTTATTAGTGTACATAATAACATAAAATGGTAGAATCAACGCTGCTTTTTTGCTTGAAAATTTTCATTGTAACAAGTCATGAACTGTTACGTTTATATAAGAGTATACAAACTTGTATAAATTTAATTTCATTAACATGAACTTTCACGTTTGTATATGAGTGAATACAAACTTTATATAATTCATGTCATAAACATGAACAATTTTTTCTATAATTTAAGTTCAAGTTTGTTATAACTTTATAATTTTTTTTACCCTTATGAGTACAAATGTTTTATATATGTTTTTAAGTTAAATGTGATCATCATGATTTTTAAATTCAGTTATTCCCTTTAATTTTCATACACATTAGTTGTTGTTTCTAGAATATATTGCTAAAATCAAACATAAAAAAGTTATATATAATGTTTAGAGTTGCTACTGATAAATAAGATTAGAAATATATGGTCTATCGACGCCAAATACGCTTTAATGGTAGGAAGTTAGTCTATCAAAAGAGACTTTCACGAACAGTAAGAGCCAACATTTAAGTGCTAATGGTCGAAAAATACATTAATGTTGAAGGTGAGTTAGCATCGACGTATGTGAAGTATGGATGGAGATCGACTATATATATAGAGTTAGGGATTTTAATTGTTAGGCATGTTAACATAATTAGTTAATTAATGAAAGTAAAGTTACTATTGATGGTACTAATAACACGGAATAAAAGATTCACTTTAACTTGTTATATATTTAGTTATAAACCCTAGCTTGGAGCTAGGTGGTTAGGCATATATATGTATTAAGTAGTGATGAAAGAATTCTTAGAAATATTTTCTACAATTCGTTTTCAAAGTAATTGTTTTGTAATCATTTAATGTAATTCAAACAGAAATAACAAATATTTGATGAGTAGTTTCTTATCAATTAAAAGCTTTGAAATGATAATATGTTGTTTTTAACTTTTTCTTATTCGAGAGGAACAATTCAGTAATTCATTAACAGTTTTCGTAAAAAGAGAAGAAAATTGTACAACACAGTTGATGAAAATAAAACTTATTTGTAATATCTATTATTTTGAATATATAGATGTGCATGTGTGTACTAATCTAATCGTATACAAACAAAACTTATTTATTATCTCCTAAACCATTTATCTTATAATATAGTAGAATATTGTATATATCGTAAGGCAGTTTACTAATGTTTTCATTATTATGTTTATTATACAGGATAAGTTTTAAATTGCATGTTCAAGTTCTAAATTGCATATTTAAATAACTTTATTATATTTAAAGTTGTCAAATTTACTTTTCAAAGAAAAATAATTATATTTATAAATAGATACACAGAAACAAAATAAATTTTGGTTCTCATAATATTTTTTTTCCAAGAAACGTTTGATTTAAAATTCTAAACTTTTTAAATTAGGAAAATAATTAATCAAATATTATACATTAATGACATTATCGTCATTCTAAAATTTTAAAATGAATATTGGAGTTTAGACGGAAAAATAAATATAAATAGACATCAGAGATTTTATTGTGTTCTTAAAAACTTTTTCTATTATATAATATAGATTCTTGTCTTTTAAGTGTTTGATAAATGTAGTATTTGTTATGTATTAGCCTATAAAAAAATACTCATAAGGGTGAAGTTATTCAAAAACATTTAGGCTAAAAGCGTAAGAATGAAAATATCAAACGCACTCTGATTAAAGTCATTTTTATTGATGTTGGAGCCTACTCGACAAAGACTCAATTTTAAATCCTATAAATTTCAAAATTAAAACTCTAAAATCCAAAATCTAAAATTAAGCCAGGATCATAGAGTATGCCGATCGAGCCAGTTTCCAAACCCATAGCAAAATTCGAAAGCTAATATCATAAAATTTGACAAGCCAGTTCCAATGCCGTTGAAGAGAGTTCAATCATAATTCGTTTTAGCTAGTTTACGAGTGGCTAGAATCTTTTTTGGACCATCTATAATGATTTAAAAGTGAATCATTGTTGTAAATAGATTACTTTCTAGACAAGGGTTGGTTATATTTGTCAAATTCGTTAAAAGAATATCTGATAATTTCGTTATCCCTTCAAAGGAAAGTTCTGCTGATTAAGTGTTTGCATAATTATCAAGCATTCTTTCTTTCTCTCCCTCTCTCTCTCTCTCACACACACACACACTCACACTCACACACACACATACATACAGAGAGACACATCAAACCCTATCTATATGTGGAGGCAAACTTTGGTAACAAGCATGCTGCATATCATTTTGTTACTATGACCCTAAAGCTCACACACACACATATATCTAAATTCCGTAGCTACCTTTGTAAAAATATTAGTGTTCACACTCCAACCAAATGCTATGAGTTAGAGTTGATCCTAGTGGTGATAATTTATCATAAATTATCAAGGTGTCGCGCATTCGTATAGGTTATATGAGTAGAAGAAATAGATGTATGAGTTGTTGTTCTAACAAAATAAATATAAAATACTAATACAGATGCTAGGTACAATATTAACCTCACTTCGATCAATATATCCTTTGATCCACACACACATATATATACACATATGCACGTGTTTTTTCTTGATCTTTTATTTGTTATAGCTCTATTGATCATGCAGCTTTAATGAGAATTTGAACTAATTAAAAGTCTTTATGTCGACGTAAAATAGCCTCGACCATTTGAATTAGAGTTCAAATGCATGCTGGTGTGCACTACTTAAAAAAGTATGGCCGACTAACCATTACCAACAGATAGTATCTGTTAGATAATTACTAAATGATAGATCGCACTGAAAACCTAAAAAGACTCGAAAAAAAAAAACTAGAAAACTTGTCAATAATCATCTGTGTACGCTATAATTCAGGAAGTTGAGATTATCACCGACAAATTACCGATGGATCACTCAATAAGATCCATAATGGATCATTGTTTGTGTGAACTCTTTTCCTACAAAATATGATACTAATGATAAGATTTCAAATAAGATTCTCGTGTCTAGGTTTCTAGTTGTCTACGTACCACCAATTTGTGACAGGGTATCATTGAAGGATCTACTTTCACCGATAGATTTCCTACGAATCTATTTGTCAATAAAAAGTCTTCTATTTTGTAGTAGTACTGTTTTATTGCATTAGGTTATAATATTCATATACGCAAGAAATTAGTAAACTTTAAAGTATTTTGATTTAAGTTATTCTCAAAGGACTGCAATTTACCGAGTATATACAATTCAAAAAGACTTAAAAAAACAATGCCAAAAATGATACAAGATCCTCAGAAAGTTGAACAAAATTCTCTATAACTTTAACCATATAATAATTATTGATTAAATCAAGAAAAAATAATAAAAATAAAACATAAACAACGCATGCAAATGGCTCTCAGATTATAGGCAACATAATAAGTTTCATTCCACATAAAACAGATGATGCTGTGATCATCAACCAAACAATCCCTTGATTGTTTTAGTTAT
This sequence comes from Flaveria robusta, assembly GCA_025506415.1. Lineage (NCBI taxonomy): Eukaryota > Viridiplantae > Streptophyta > Magnoliopsida > Asterales > Asteraceae > Flaveria > Flaveria robusta. Next base: position 44,300,414 of record CM046469.1, read on the forward strand.
AACATATTATCATATCCTATTAATCACTAACTTAATTGACCCAAATATTAAGGGGCATATAGTCTAATTATAAACTTTAATAAGGTTACATGTATAACACTTATATTCTTTATTATGTACAATAACAATTGAAATTTGCTTCTATACTTGCAATTAACACTTCGAAAATAGGATTTTTGTTCATTTCCACAGATCAATTGGACAACTGGAGGTAGAATTTGAACCATCTTGATCCTGCACCCTTGGCATTTCAGGTTCTTGCTTGTTTTGATGTGTAATGAGTTCAGAGTTTGATCTTTCATGATCATCGTGCGATCGTAAGATGGGACTATTATCTTCCATATTCGCATAATGATCTTCTTTAGTTGAAACATCACTATTGCTAAGTAGTTGTGATGCAACAAACTTGTCGAGAACTCGCCAATCGGTCACTTGATTGTTGACATTTTGATCTTGATTTTGATGACTAATATTGTTGTTGTTTTGGTCTTGTGGGAGTGAAGGAGGTTGGTAATTGATGATTCCAGTTTGGTTTATGTTAATTCCATAAATGGGCATGGAAGAATTGCATGTAGGAGGCAGTTTTGGACTCTCTAAAAGAGGAAGTTGGAGGTAGTGGTCAGGGGTAATTTGGTAATTTTGCATGTGGTCTAGCTCTTTCTTGCAAGACCCATATGGGTATTGGTAATTAGGGTTCACCAAATGAGATAGTGAGTTGTTTTGGTTTGGTGAATCAATATCTTGCATGATTGAGAGTTGATGATCTTCATTATACCAAATTGGTGATTCATGCTCACTTGCTCTCCTCATTGTAGGTAATCTTTTCTTGAAAACCCTACATACCACCCACCCTTCTTCCTGTTTTCAAATCAACCTTACATTAAGCCTGACCCGGATTTGGATATAACATCATTAATCAAGATTTGAATAAAAACATATTATTAGTACTCACCTGAGTTGTGGTTGCATTTTCATCCGATTCAAGGCGATACTCGTGCATTATCCAATCTGATTTTTGTCCATTTGGAGCGCGCCCTTTGTAAAATACCAATGTCTTTCTCATCCCAACCAAGTCGTGCTTCGAGTAAATTGCCTTATCTCTTCCGGTTGCCTTCCAAAATCCAGCAGTTGTAGCTCTATTTGTTCGCGTTCCAGTTGGGTACTTCTTATCTTTATGACTAAAAAAATACCATTCGTTTTGCTCTTCGGTACCCAACCTACATAGCTCTATTGAAACATAACTATTAGTTAACATGATGATCATTTAGCAAGCTACAAAAATTTTATTGTAATAATCTTTACCATATTTAAGACATGTATTTGATTAGTAAATACAATTATAATAAACCCTAACTATTATATTGTAAATGATGCTATAAATAGTATCTAATACAATAATAAAAAAATTTTCTTGTTATGCTACATCAAGTTTTACATTAACCTAGCTAGAACCCTTATTTCTTAAATATTGTAAACATTGGGTGTCATATAGTTGTAATTATTGCATATCAAACCCTAGAAAATCAAAACTTGCCAGTGTGAGTTGTGTTCAATACCTTGAAGATCCCAAGGCTCGATTCTGTAAAGATCGATATCACGGATGACATCTAGATCAATCCTTCTTGAGTTGATCTTTTTCCTTAGGTAGTAATCTACAAGTTCTTCATCAGTGGGGTGAAACCGAAAACCCGGAGGGACATGCGAAAATGTGTTCATATCTTCTTTTTACAGAAACCGCAACCTACGGATGCCTTCAAGGTTGGTTTGATTGATCAATTTAGTTTACAAACCAATATGATCACAATGTAAAATTCATATTTATGCATCTAACTATCATTTTGAAAATGATATAACATTTCTATCTTTTATCAAGTGTTGTATACATGTTGATGTACATGAAGAGGACATATATTTGAAATACAAGTGCTAGAAACTTCAATTGGAATGGTAAAATACCATTTGCAGTCTCATATAACGCAATAATTCCACCAATTTGTACCTTAATTAGTTAAATGCGTGGTTGAAACACGTCAAACATAAGGAAAATATAAACTAGAATATTAAAATTCTTTGTCAATGGTGCCCTGCTGGTGTTGAAACAATCTAATTTTGACCAATATTGATGAGTAAATAGATTCTTTTGGATGAAGAACGTACTAAGATTAACCCAAAAGAAAAGGAGATCGAGAAACCATTTTTGTTATTTTATGATGTGTGTAACACATCGATCTGTAGATGATCTATAGTAAAAGATACAAAAATTGTCAATGGAGCTAGCGCTAGCTAACAACACGCCAAATCGATCAAATACTTGTATTTGAAGCAATGAAAGGTTCAAAATCATATCACACCTATAACATATACAAGAAGTAATTAAGGGTAACTACATGACTATAAACTCGAAAATACAAATATAATTAATTTCATGAAAGTTTCAAAAGCACGCGCTATAACAACCAAGTTCCTGCATTTGATTTTGATCTCCTTGCTCAAAATTATCAAAATTTTAATATGAAATAAAACTGTATACAATTTCTGGTTTGTAAAAATAAAAACATACACATGGTGAATGAATAAGTAAAACACACTGTTATTTAATGGTAATATATGTTAGATTATACCACTTAACTATATATGGTGACAACTATATGCAAAACTTTAATCTATATAAAAACAAGAACTGAAATACAGTTTAGTTCCTCAATTAAGGATCAAAAAGTAAACTTCTTCAATTGAATAACTTTATTGTGGTATCATATGTATCCCCAAAGAACAAAGCAAAAAAAAAGAGAAGAAATTTGAACTTTTAAAGTTTATAAAACTATTAGTTAGTGAATTGATCGTGTTACATGATGAAGAAGTTGATGATCATATAGGCTCTTTCATGTACATACTGCTTACGTTCATTCGATCAGTAAATGATAACATATGATTCAAAAAGAACAAAATCAAAAGATCGAGATCAACATATAGAACATACTGATAGCTAGATTTATGTTGATATATGAATATTGCAAGTTCTTTTGTGATCACAGAAATACTGCAAAAGCTGATGATGATCCTTGATGACAAAAAGAAAGAAAATAAAGGATGAAATAGATGGAGAATGATCAAGCATGCGATTGATAATGGTAGCATGTAATTGGATGTAATAATTAACCAAAACTCATAATTCTAGTAGACACACACACAAAGGTGGCACTAAATTGTGTTTGTATGCTTTTTCACACAGTAGCAACAACATCGAATCGATATGCGATTATATGCATAATCTTGTTAAAACACACAATGGGCATGCTGTAAAAGATCAATGATTGTGTGTTATTAACATGAGGAAAGATTGAAATCATGTTCATACCAAATATCGTTTTGTTCTTGAAAAGTAGATAATTAACCTCTTGTTAATCAAGATTAACAAAAGCTTGTAAAGATCTGATCTTGATGATACCTAAGGGTTGAATTTTGATGTTGATGAAGTGGGGTAGCTCCTGATTTGCAGGAGGAAACCTTGGATGGATCAAAGACAAAAGACAAGAAGAAGATTAAGGTTGTCTGGTGTTGGGAATTGAAGCTGATGTGAAGCATTGGGAATTGAAGAAGCTAAAAAGAGAAAGATGAAGAGGGTCCAATGGGAGAATGGCATGGAGTTAGGGTTAAATAGGACAAAAGAACAACAACAAGAGCAAAGATGGAGAGAGGGAAACAAAACCCTAATGATGGAAGATGATGGCTTATGGGTAAGTAAAGGCTAGAGAGAGAAGAAAGATAAAGACAGAAAAAGACTACAATAAAGAGTTTAATATTTATGTAAGAGATTTTTTTGTCATTTTATTTGTTTTGAATAAGAATAACATTTATATGAACTTGTTTTAAAAGATAATTATTATATTAATCAGGTTCATTTATTTATTTTCTAATAAAGATCACGTCTCCAACTTTCTCAGAAGTAATATCACAACAATGAAAATCCCTTGTTGAGCTTAAAGTATTTTTGTCCTGAGCGTAACTCGAACTCACGACCTTCAATTTATAAAGTCTTAAAGCTATCACTAGCTACGCTAAAAGGCTTTGTAGCATATTAGTTAATGACTAAGAGAGCGGTAGTAATTTTGAATTAACTAGGTGTGTGCTGTAACTTCAAAAGAGCTGAAAAGAAAAAATAATATTTTTTCAAATTTTTAACTAGTTCTATATTTTTTAAAATGTATATAAACAACTTTACATACTTTATAATTTCTTTTTATAAGATAAAAAAATTATTTTCTTTAATTTATATTGCTATATATTAAATAATGATTTTTTTCTTAAAATGTTAATGAGCGAAGCTAGGTAAATTATATATATAAGCCGTGAGCTATAAATTAGTGTATATAACATATGTACATAACAATAATTATAACACATTGTTATAATGTTATGGGTATAACCCCTACAAACATAATTAGTCAATTTACATATTTTGAATATGTTATATAAAAAAGGAAATATATGTGCCATTGTTTACTTGGTTGTTAGTAGATAAAGTGTAAGTTGTCTTTGTCTTTCGTTGTCGGATTAGGGCTAAATTGGTGGGGAAGGTTTTCTGGGCTCAATGTATATGCCACCCACCCACCTGACTATGACCTTAATCGTGTCTTTTATGCTTTTCTTTTTAATTATTTCTCTTTTTTGTTTTCTTTTATTCATTTTTCTTTTTGTATCAATATAAATATATAAATAATTTACTTTTGATCGTTTTTTCTTTTTAATATTTCTCCGATTTTTATCCACCTTTGATTAGATAACTTTTCATCATTTAATTAATTATAGAATACATACTCAAGAAAACATATGATAAAATCAGTATATGTAAGACACTACAAGAAATGTTATCAATAGCAGCGAATATTTGGTCTTTAGCGACAAAGTATTAGCGGCGAACCTTTAGCGGCGACCTGTCGCCTCTAGAAGTATTAGCGGCGACATTATGGGGTATTAGCGGCGACAGATGTCGCCGCTAATAGTCAAAAATTTTGTAGTGAGAAGGTTCAATTATGTGTTAAATAATGATATAGGTTTTGGTTTTTCATAATTGATCGATTCAGTTTCCAGTGGTTTCTGTTATATATATAGGAAGTCTATCATTGATTATTTAAATTTGGGTTAATGGATTAAAATACTCATAACTATTGGTAATTGGCCGCTGCCACTCCCAAGAATCATTTTGACGAATATAACTCCCAAGTAAACACTTCGGTGTCTGTATCACCCGTCGTTTGTCAAAACTCTAACAAATGAGCTGATTTATTTTGGTCATTGTGTCAAATAAATCAGCTCATTGTGTCATATACGTTCATTGTGTCATATACGTTCATTGTGTCATATGTTTTATATCATTTATTAGAGTTTTGACAAACAGCGGATGATACAGACATCAAAGTGTTTACTTGAGAGTTATATTCGCCAAAATAATACTTAGGGGTGGCAACGGTCAATTCCCAATAATTGGTAGTATTTAAATCCATTAACCATTTAAATTTTGTATACACATAACAATAGCCTAAAGCTTAAAAAGTAGATTTAAAAAGCATAGCTGAACGATCGATTTCTAAGTTGGTTTGAGATATTTGGATTCATATTTGGTTATGATTTGATTATACAGTAACACATAAAGTTATAATTATATTAAGGGTAATTTATAGAATGTTTAAATTTTGTGTAATTTTATTTAAGATACTTGAAATTTTCTTGTTTTAATTTATTAAACTTTCTATTGACGTTTTCAACCTTAATATAATTTTTTAAACTCTAAACACCGATTAATTTGGTACTTTTTTTCATACTGACTAGAAAACTAATTAAAAACATTTTCTCAAACTTTTAACTTGATTAAATATATACAAGTTCAAGTGAACTAATTAATTTGATCTAATACACACTAGTAAGCTATAGTTTTGGCATAGATCGTGTTAAATACGCCCTACTTGTGACAATCAGTTAAAAATATAAATTAAATATATTTAAAATATAAAATATGAACAATATAATAAGGCTAGGTCTAGAAGCTTAAAGTTTATGCATGAATTACCCTAAAAAATAATTAAAGAGGGTTAATATTAGGAAAATGGAAATCATTATTGATGGTAATAATGAACCCAAAGAGACCAACTACCAAACCATTTAATTAGTATAACCACATGTGTTCAATTAGTTTAATAGAGTGACGACAAAAGAATGAAAATAATTTACTTATGACCCCTTTACTTCTTTTTAGTAAAATGATGCCTTGAGGGGTTGACTCATGCTTAAATTCGGGTAAACACAATTCTTATGGTTTCCAATAAATGCAATCATCACACTTAGGGTCGATTGTTAGTTTTTTAATATTTATTAAAAAATTATCTTATAATGACTCATAGATTTTTAATAGTTAGTAAGTAATCTTAAAACTGAATAGTTAAGAGATAACATTTTAATAGTTACCTCTTAATTATTAAGATTTAAAGTAATCTTTTAACTATTAAAATACTATAAACCATTAAAAAATAACCTTAAAATGATCATTAAAAAAATAGCCTTAAAATGATCATTAAAAAGATATCAAAAAAACTCTTTAATGTGATAGGGTAAGAGGAATATTAATATGGTTAAAGCAAGTTTGAATCAAAAGTTCTATGTTTTAATACATGCTAATACAGATCAATAGGGTTCGTAAACTGACCAAATCGAACCAAACAATGACATAATCGTGTTTGTTCATTAAGAATTAATTCTAAACTTGTTCAAAAATAGATCATAAACACATAAGTGAAAGAATTTCTTTTGTTTTTGTTTGTTCATTAATGAATTGTCTAAGTTCAATTGTGTTCATTCGATAATTTAAACACAAATAAACATAAACTAACATATATTATTTTAATAAATGGAAAACAACAAGCTTAATTCCAAATATATACATAAGCTTCTTAAATAAATATAAAGTTAAGCTTTTGGTAAAATAATCATAAAAATAGTTATCCTAAAATAAATGCACTAGTTAGACATAATAATTAAAAACATAATTATCCCAAAATAATATCTAAAAGATATATATTTTAACGACTAATTAGTTTTAACAAGATATAAGATTCAAATGAGTAGGGTTTCTAATTTAAATGTTATGGTAATAAACTAACAAATAAAAAAAATTAAAAGGTATAGATTACATATCATTGAACTCTCACGAACGCAATCGAAAGAATGTGGGACATGTTTTTGTTCGTCCAATTATCACATTGAGCAAAGATCTTATTCACGTTCGTTCATACATTAAACGAACGAATGTAAACGAAGTTTTCAAAAATGATGCGATAATGGTTCACTGAATGTTTTGTTTATTTGCAGTCTACACACTAGTGAGCTTATCACACCAATACCTTACCATAAGTTTTTTAAATATTAAAAGACTACTCAATAAATAAAGACAAATGGCACTAAAGATATTAAACATAACATGCATTTTCTTTTTTGTCAAGATATTTACATTTTAACTGAGTTGTTGATATAAAAAAGATAAAGAAAGTAACACAGACAATTCTTTTTTGCGGTCAATAAAAAATACTTGAATTCTTAAAGGAGAGAAAAATAAATCATACTTTCACATAATCTTTTCATTGAAAACTATATAACGATTAATAAATTCAATTGAATTCTAGATCATGTGAAAATTATAACAATAAATTTATAATAAATTTTATAAAAAAGAAAGATGTTCTATAGATAATTGTAAGTAGAAAGTTTTAACTTCCTTAGACCAATAAATAAAATTGAGGTTATAGTTGAAGCCATTAGTAGAAAAGCAAAATAACTAGCTACGATAGGCATCAACGAGGTAAATGAAATATTTTTTATACATCTTTCTACTCTAATAAAAAAGTATCTTGGGTTGACACATTGCGGCACCATATTCACTCTCATCAAAATTTTCCCATTTCTATCTCCTATTAAATAATTACCTTAATTATCAATAATATTATTTAACGTTTTTAGAACAAAAATAGTTTTTTTAACAAAATTAAAAAAAGATCTTCTTATTAATGTTATTTTTAAAAATAATTTTTATAGAGTAAGAAATTTTTATAAATCATCAAACTTTTTTAAAATTAGTTTTTTTAAAAAGTTAATTTTTTATAAACAAAAAATAATTAAAATTGAAACTTATAATAAGAAAATTTTTAAAAATGATATTTTTTAATACGGTTTGTTTTGAAACAAAATATTAATTATTTTTTTTCAGAAAAAAAGTTTTAAACCAAAAGTTTAAAAAATTAATATAATTGTTTTATCACATATTGTTCTTACTATACGTAATTTTAATTATATTTTATCGTAAAATATCGTTTTATACTTGATAAAATTTTATTATATTTAATACTAGGTTATAGAGCCGTGTAATACACGGGTTGAACAAATAAGTATATATTATAAAAGTATATGCATTAACTGAAATTCTTTAAATATTTCTTTATACACAACATTTGATGTTTTATTTATAGATCTATCCTTTTTATCTAATATTAATAGTTTAACTTAATTTTACTTATAGTTCTGGATAACGCCACATACTTGGTCGTTTTCATAGGCTGATATTTAATGGTATAGTCATACTTGAGAATGTCAAGATCTTTAAAAACATATTTATTTGAATTCCATCACTTTGTTTTGTTAAATGATAAAGAAAAATAGTTACGGAATGAAGTATTAATAAATAATTAAAAATGTATAATGATTGAATGTTATTATGGCATTGTTAATATATATTTAACTAAAATATAAATATTGAAGTTTTTTTTATTATTTATTGAAACTTACAATTACAATCAACAATTAATTACGAATTTGAGTAAAGTATAAATATTTAAGTTTTTTTATTAAGATATTTAGAAAGGTATAAATTTTTAAAATTTGTAATCAAAATTATTAAATATCAATGGTATAAACTTAAACATAGAAGGTATTAATTAGTTTGTTATGAGCGGGAAAATAAATAAATAGGAGACTAAGAAGATGACACATGTACAAAATCATTTTGATTTATTAGAAGTAGGATTTTATTTGTTTAACCCGTGTAATACACGAGTTTACTAAATATAGTATGTCTATAAGAGAGTACTTTTCTTTCCTATAGAATAGTGAAAAAAAAAAACAAATGCCTATTAAGATATGCTTTATACAGTTCGAGTATTCCATATTTATATATGTTTTTATTAATTTAAAATTATATGTGTAGATAAATATTCTAACTTATTAAGTTTTTAATTCGTTCAATTGATTTGGCTGGTTTCATATTTAAGGAAATTAACTATAAGTGTCATTAGAAATAAAGTAAAAACAAATCAAATCTACTAATTTTAATTGAATAAATCAAAATTGTTAGCCGTAATATACTGGTAGTTTAATTAACTTGTAAGTTAGGATGCATCATTATAAGAAGTGATAGTTCGTTCTTTAAGAGTAATACGAAGATGGGTCTATATTAACCCCGTATTTGATCTTTGTCAATCCAATTTCTCATGAATACGGCTAATTAAACTGAATAGCCGATTAGAAGTAACATTAATGCTTAACCATGATAAATACTACATTTTTCATTGCTTAATTGATTTTTGTTTTTTGAATTATATATACTTTATCAATACTTAAGGAAGGTACTCTTTAATAACACAAAAAGAGCTTGATATTAAAATCACAGATGAAATGGAAATATTGGGGAACTAGGTGGTGGTGGTGGGGGTTCACAAGTAGTTAAAAGTCAACTTTCAACTAATGGGTATGCTGTACATGTGATACTAAATCTGGTCCCAATTGGATTTTATACCTGTAGTAATTAACAAGGAAGGGCTCTTGTTGTTGTAGGGATATTATTTCTCACCTTTGGGCCCATTACACACACACACACACACTTAAATAAGAACTAAAAAATGTGAGAAGAAAAACTTGGTTTGTTGACTAAATCCAATCTTATAATCTTCTTAAATAGTGCTAATAAAAGTGTTTGTTTCTTTTATATTTTTTTAATCATATAAAAAATTATCATCCTAGTTTCAAGTATCTTTTTCTTTCTTCTCTCACACACATACATATGTTATATGTATGTGCGTCAAGGAGATTAAAAGAAACGAGAACTTCAAAATAAATAATAATTAAATTTTTAATTGCCAATCATAAAAAGTGTAGCGAAGTAACACTAGTGTCACTTATATTCACATCACATTTTACAAAACAAAAAGGCTTTAGTGTTTAAAGAGCAAATGAATCCAGATTTTGCTTTTTTTCTAGTTTGATGTCCAGTTTTAAGTTATGGTAACAAATAAACTAATCCCTGAACACAAAAAATTCATAGGAAAAATTAAAGATGAAGAAACTAAAATTGAGGGTCATGTGTTCACATTTAAAATTTCATCATCTACTATTTAATCAATGTGAGAAATTTTATTCTGTGAGTTTAACTTTTGTTGGCTGATCGAAGCAGATAGGTATTTAGTATATTAATAGTATTAATTTTTGTATAGAACAATTAATTCACACATTTTTTAATTCTATTATTAAATCTATATATTTTCTTCATCATATGATTAAAGCCTTCAACCACTTAACGAGGATTATCTTTTCTTCTCATTCTAAAATCACTATATCATAAGCCTTTTGTAATTACTTGTCCATTGGTTTAGAATAGTAGAAAATCGTAAGTTGTTGGAGGCTTTCTCTACTACGAGGTTCATATCTAGGGCTCATGCATGCATGCATACGTATAGGCACGCACACAATAAATAAATAAAAACACATACATACGCACGAACACACATATATGTGCATGAACACAAACACCGACCCAATCAATATTTATAATTAAAATTTCTAATATATTTTCTTCAATATAAATTTTAATCTTAATTAATCTTATACACTATTTCTATAGGTATATGTCCTAACTATATATTTCTCAAGTTAATTCACCAAGATGGGTGGCATGTGAACCACTTTAGAATGCATCTATTGAGAACCATAGAAGGTCCCCAAATCATCATAACCTCTCTAAATCTTGATAGATAAATTCATGAACTAGCCTTGGGACTAAAGAAGAGTACCTCTTTTGCCATTGGAAGACGCTTTGGGTAGGCATTTTTTGTGACGAGGAAGAGAATGTATTTAATCTTAACTTATTTACATCTAAATAAAGTTATCTATACTAATAATCTTTTATATTTTTTGACACATGTCATTCACACAATCAATTTCACATTTATTTTTCCGCCTAAACTATGCATTTTATTTTTTAAAAGTCAAATAACTAATTTCCTAATATTTTTCTTTCTCTCTTTCCATTATAAATTCAAGTCCTTGAATTAATAATTTTTAAAAGATTTTTTCATTAAATAACAACTAAGTATTTTGATTAAAAATATATTTTTTCAAAAATAAAATTTTCTAAAACTATGATTTTGTAAAACAGTGAAGCTTTTTTAAATTATGAAATATTTAAATCCAATTTTTTTATAAAATAAAAGTTTTATAAAGGAACATTTATTTAAAACCCGAAGTTTTTAAACAATAAAATACTGATAAAATAATAAGAAATTTTCAAAGCAGTTTTTTAAACTAAAGTTTTAAAATAATAAAAAAATCAAAATACTTAACCATATGTAAATTTAATCATATGTTATATTAAAATAACTTTTTACTTCCTACTCATCATCAATAAATTTTTAATATTTTTGTTATTCAACCCGTGTAATACACGGGGTTATAATCTAGTTTACATATATAGTGTTAAACATTTAATTTTAATACTAATTAGTTAATTTTAGATGTCAAAGTGAAATTAATTTTCCCTTCAGCAATTTTATTCATTACTCTAATGCTGCGTTTGGTTGGAAGGAATGGAATGAAATGGAGAAACTAGTATAGTTTTTAAGTTAAATTATGTTTGATTAAGTAATGAAATGTAAAACCTAAGAGAATGTTTCACCTCAAATTCCCTTGGTTGTGGGATTTCAAATTCCCTCTCTAGGTGGAAGGATTTTGAAATAGGGATGAGCATTTGGTACCCAGTACCCGTACCGGTACCCGTACCGTACCCGTACCGGTACTCAATTGGTACAGAAAATATGTATAAGGTACCGGTACCGGTACTTGATTTTTTTATATTTCTGGATCGGTACCCACCGGTACCGGTACCGGTATTTTACCCAAAAGTCCCGTATAGTCCCGCTAGTACCCGAATACGAATATATTATTTTGGAATATTTTGTTTTGTAATATTTTTCACCCCGTTAACTAGTATTCTATTTTGACTTTTGAAGGTAATTATTATTATTTTTTTAATATCATTCTTGTTATTTCACTACAATGTCAATATATATATTATTTTTGATTTTAATAGAAATGAATGATGGACTAGTGTGTGAATTGAGTTAGAATAAAATGAGAAAAGTAAATAAACTATCATTTTATTTGAATACTTATTTGATATTTTACTTTGTTTAGTTATTATAAACTTTTTGAGATATCGGGTACCAAACATATACTGGGTAACAGGTATAAAAACAGATGCTAGGTACTGTAACCAAACATACACCATGTAGTAAGCCTAAAAAATAATGTTGTGTAGGAAACGGGTACCAAAGAGGTACTGGGTACCGAAATACCGGTATCGTACCGGTACCGGTACCTGTACCCATATACCAAATTCGGTACCGGTACTCGGTACTCGTTTTTTATAAAATTCGGGACCGGGTACTTTCAGTAACGGTACCGGTTCGGTACAGGTACGGTACCGAGCTCATCCCTATTTTGAAATCCCATAACCAAGAGAATTTGAGATGAAATATTCCCTTGTGTTTACTTTTAATTGCTCACTCAAACACAATATTACTTGAAAATTATACTAGTTTTTCAATTTCATTCCATTGCATTCCATTCCTTCCAACCAAACGCAGCCTAAACTACTTGTTATCACTATCCTAATCTCCCAATTCTTTCCTCTGGTGATCGTCCCCGCTCCCTACATCCTTGCCAGAATTTGATCGAAATGAAATTAATACAGATATTGTAAACCATATTTGGATTTGTAAAGATTCTTTTTTGTTTATTTGAAACGTATCATCTCTATTTACGGGGAATCATATAGAATATCTTTCAGTTATTTTTATTAAAAAAGTATTAACAACAAATAAAACTATAAGTGGTCTGTCAACAATCTACCATGAAATTAAGTTTCACTACTGATTAGTTAGTGATACAATCATGATTAGTGGCCCTTCAGTAATATGCCTTGGATAATGTGTTGTTGATGATCTGGAGGTGAAACGTTCATCGTAATCTGTTAGTAAGATTCAACAGTGATACGTCGTATGGAGTCTTTTTCCATGTCTAGTATTCCCAGTGGATTTTATAGACATAAGGTATTTCACCAAAGGATGACTAATGGATCTTGTATTGACAATCAAAAAACTCATCTAATACGACATAATAAAAAAACCCTAATCCTTACCGTTATAATTAAAGAAAACCGTACACTCAAATACAACAATTGTATCACTCATCTATGATAGATTTTTTCATAACAAATACATGTTTGTATAGCATTAGTGGACAACAAAACGGGTTATATATATTAGCTTGTAACATAGTTTTAATAAGACAAATATAGTATAGCGACTTTAATATGAAAAATAAAAAAGTATACAACTTTATTAATGTATATGTGATTAATTAACCTAACAAAGGGGTCGTCACTAATACGTTTGGTTTCCACTACCGACTCTAATCATGATACCACCCTGTTTCTCCCCATACACAGACTTGTCGTCCACCTACACTTCATCATCCATTGCCCATTTTTTTACTTCATTTCGTAATTTTTTTTTTCAACAAAGAACTATAAAAGTGATAACATAACGTTTATAACTTTAATTGCTTGTTTCACTGCAAGGAGTTAATCCAAAAATAAGCATATAAACACCAATAAATGAGAATGTTAGTTTTTTTTTAAACGGCTTATAATCTTTTTTTTTTATAAATCATCTATACTAATCTACATCTTATATGATCATTTGAACTCTCGACCTCTTGAATAGAGGGGTTACATCTTACTACGAGTATGCTCCCTTAAAACAAATAATGTTAGTTGATCTGAATTATATGAAAGAATATTGTAATTAGTGACATTGGAAGGTAACACTAAAAGTTATATCAGCCGGTAAGGATGCTAAGAGCATTCATAACCTGTTTTCCATCTTTATCCATGTATTTACATTAAAAATCACTATTTTTTCTCTCACATTTTCAATTTTATCATTACTTTTTCTCTCTCTTCCACTCACAAGCACTTAAAATATATTAAGAATATTATAAGGTTTTGAACAGTGTTTTCCAAAAATACAAATTGAACAGTAAATTTCTCATATTTTTCACTCACAACCACTTATAACCATACCATATAATATAAGAAATACACTCACATAATTTTAGGGAACGGGTTGTGAATGCTCTAAGTTGGTTATATATGTACATGAAAAGTATGGGTAAGATCTCATGATGAAGCTTTATAATGACATGTGAAAGTCTGAGATATGAGGGTGTTTATGGTATAGTATAAAACCACGAAGCCGCTCTAACAATTCATCATATTGGTTTCACAATTCATTTTTTCTTTAAGTTTTGGTCAGTGGGGCTATCATTTAATTAAGTCATAAACGAAAACAACTTTGATTTACGGTTTATAAAAAATGGTCGCTTAAAACCGGACTGCTAGACCAAAATAATATTATATATTTTGTTTTTAAATATTTTATATTAGGTATAACTTAACCAATTAATTATTTTGTGCATTTTTGAAACTCTTAGAAAAGAAACAAACAAATTGTTGATTACAAAATATGTTCAAATCATTAAATAGAGCCGTATTTTTTTTTATATATTTTGTGTCTTATTTTGAGCAACTTACATATGTTGGAGCTCTTGAAAATTAGTATTTAGTCTTAATATTTTGTTTTTGTCATAGTTTAGGGACTTATTTGTAAATATATGTTTCTTAGTTTTCATTGTTAGTATAAATAGGATATTGTGTATTTGTGCAGGTAGACTTTGAAGAATTTCAGTTAGAACTTTCTCTGTACATTGTATCCAATTGCATTTTGCTTTCAATGAAATCTCTATGAATTTTTGAAGTATTTTGCATTTGTTGATTACTTTATGCTTATAATTGATCATTGCATTACAATATCATCACAGATCGATCCATTTGAACCTATCAACATAAAGACACAAGGAGTCCAAACAACGAAACCAAACTGTTAATAATTATAACGATTCGGTTTGATTCGCTTTTTAGTTTTAACACAATCCAATTCCATTATCGATATTCAAAACCATAAGGTTTGACTTACGTTTTTAACTTAAAAACCTTCAAAACCAGACTACGGTGAGAAATAGGCTTGAACTTCTTGTTACAATTGTTAAAATCTAACTGACTTTTATACAAAAGATATTTAAAAACTTTTTCACAAAGCATATCTAAGAGGTCAATAAAGAAAACAAATGATGAAAAGTACAACAAAGAGTGGCCAAACATTCATCCTTCTAGAAATTTTATATCCATATGATATCTATTAGTTCTTTATTTGCATCATAAAATCTATATAAATGACATCTTAAAGACGTGCATTTTATATTTAAACAAATTATAAACATGTTTTGCATATAAAACTACGAGTTGATCCGTCAGGTTTTCTAAGATTTTCGGTTTTATAGTAGTCTAAAATACGAATTTATTTTTTTAGGTTTCACCTAATTGAATTTCTTAAAACCAAAAGCCTGAAATATAATTCGGTTTAGTCTTAGATGACTACCGTTTGGTTTAGAAAATAAACAATTTTTTTTTTATATTAAGATCTACTTTAATGAAATATTTCTACGGTTCTACTTTTAGGTTCGATACATGATGGGCCATGGATACTTATAAAATATTGACGTGTATCTCTCTGGCTGGCTGAATCTTAACTCAACCAATAACATTGCTGCCTTTCCAATTCTTCATGGGCCCACTTTCTTACTTCTATTTTTTTGAATATTTTTTCTTGGCTGAGTTATTTAATCAACAGAAACTTCATAGACTTATAGTAAAAAAAACAAATTAAATTTAAAAAATTTTAAAAAAATTATAAGTTTGATACATGTCATTCTATTGTTTTAAATTAGAGGATATTATGATACATTTGTCAAATATGTCAGCTCATTATGTCTAATAAATTTATTGTGTCAAATATAAGTTAATTGTGATGTATATTTTTCAACATTTGTTATATGTATTTATCATTATGTTTTACGCTTTAGATCATTTTACATTATTCTTAATATTGTTATTTCTGGATTATATAAACTTGTTAACTATGATTATTCTTTATAATTAGAAGTACACAATAATGATATTTCATCAATGTATTTTTCAAAACTCATAGTGTTCAAGATAACACAATGTGTTATTTTTATCAATGTTTTTATAAATTATATACACTTGTTATATATTATTGTATTTTGCAATTAAAAATATACAATTATTTATTTCACCAGTGTATTTTTCAAAACTTATAGTATTTAAAAAAACACAATAACAATAAAAAAACATAATGAAATATTTTATCAATGTGTATTATGTTTTATATCATTTTGAGTTATTTTGTCATTGTTTTTAATATATTAGGTTAATCAGTTGTTAATTTATCATCGTGTTTTACATACTAAAAATACGCAATACTTTTCTTCAGAAAAACACAATAACTAATAAAAACACACAATAAACTACATTAAATACATAATGCTGAGCAGAAATCATATTAGCTTAAAGCATATGAAATTAAATTATCTTCTTATGTAGTGATATTGTACTTGTTTTAATCAATTGAATAACATGGGAGTTAAAGATAAAATCAATGAATGGAAAGGCAAGTTGGATCTATTAGTGGTACCACATACGGTTAAAAATTTGTACTTGGCATGAATTTATTTGTAAACGTATTAATCGTTTCCCTTCCAAGACACTATGGATCATGGATAGTGATCAAGCTTGTACACATCAAGGTATAACAGTGTCGGTAATGCAACTCGAACTTGGTCCTAAATAGAATAAGAGATGTTCTCTAAATTATACATTAAAAACATATTAAACGCACATCTATATTCTTAAAACTCTTACTTAAAATGATAAAAATAAACATAAATTTATTAAATTATGTTTTTAGGCTTTCAAAAGACTAAGATGGACAAAAGGAGCATAATTAAGAATAAATCAAAGAAAACCAAGCTTCGGAGTCCAGGAATGGAGCCGTGTCTCGTTAAGCACGCCCCCATGCCCAACCTGAAACACACCCCCGTACTAAAATTAGCACACCCCCATGTTCAACAGTCTGACAGGATAAAAGTACTGTCCCCTGAAAGTAGGCGCGAGGGTGTGCCCCATGAAGCATGGGGGCGTGCCCTGCCTTGAGCATGGGGTCGTTCACCATTAAGTATGGGGTCGTGCCCGACCAAACCTACACGTACGAGTCGACCAACTTTCGTAAGCATTGTACTAGCATGTGGTGGTACTCAAGCATTCAAAAAAGCCTATAAATAAATGCTCATTTGCAAGATTTGAGAAAGCTTATGAGAGGGCCAAACTTTACTAAATTATTTCAGGAAACGAGACTTAAAGATCTTTTGGAGGCTCTGGAGGTATATTCAACACTTAGAAGAAACTCAGGATTGTCTAAACATCATCTATTGTGGATAACTGGTTTGATTGTTCCATTCCACCAATTATTTCATACTTATCTTTTATATTAGTTGTTGTTATATTCAAGCTCGTTATGAGCTAAACTCTTATTATCATCTTATTAGACGAAACTTATATAATTATGATGAACTAATGGTATGTTTTATTTTATGTTAATGTTATGTTAATTTTGTGTTAACTTTTGATGGGTAGCATTCATATTTGAATAGAAGGTTATAAATTTATGATTTGTAATTGTAAATATCATACAAGGTTAAAAGACGTATGAACTAACTTTTATTTATGAAACCGGTCTTCATAATAAATCTATGACTAATGAAGTAGAAATAGTTATTAGAAATCATATAACCGTAACTTTCTAATCATTTGAGGTTTCCTTTTATTAGTCTGAGAAATCTACAATAATTGTTATGGTTTTTAAAATTAATGGTATGTTAAAAAGAAATCTGATCAACTCTCTTTATAACATTAAGTTAATATTCAAAAATCATATGTTAAAAGGGTACATAAATATTACCTACATCACTAGGGGCTCAATGGTTGTGTTGTAAGTGACTCGATGCAACTTTCCTTGTTACTACGAAGCTGGTTTATGATAACTTAGCGCTGGCTCGCGTTTATAAACATTAACATAACTATTTTAATCTACATCTTTAATCGCACCACTTAATTTATCACAGTTATATAAGTGTAATCTAAATTAGGGTGATAGCCTTAATTCCTTGTTTTATCCCGAAAAATCTCAAACTTTACTTTTAATTTTACTTTAAATTATTGCTTAAAAATTTAAAAAAAATTTGGTTACACTAATGCAACTTATCAGTTTCTCAAATCAAAACTCATCCTGATAGTCAATTACAAGGGTTTTTTTAGTAGGCTCGGTGTATCCACGGATTGATACTTGTTCTTACCAACACTATATTATCGCACGACAGATATACTTGCCTTTTGTGTGTTAGTTTAGTATAAGTACTAACCAACTAAAATTGAATTTGTGCGAAATTTTTTTATCAAATTATATATATACCTTTCTACACACACCAAAGAGCAAGCGTTGCAGGTATACTAATGAGACTAGAAGTACATAATAATGGGCATCCGTCATGGCAGGTCATGATTAGAGTGAGCGAAAGACACAACAAAATAACGAGGACATCATGGATTTAGGTGGGGAGAATATCACAACTTGTCTAAATTTAAATCGTTGCTCTTGCATTCTAAAATTTTTAGGATCGTTCATGAAACATCTAGCGGTTGTTAGAATTCTCTATAAAATACTACACGTGTATGGTCCTAGAATAGAATGAAAGGATCCTCTAAATATTTAGATATATCTAGATATTTTCATAGAAATATCCAGACATGGATAGTTTTAGAATTATTTTGTATAGTGTTATATAGATGTAGAGTAAACTAGATTTTTTCATTTATCATCACCCATGTTTGGCAACTTTTTAGTTTTACTTTAATCTCTTTTTTTATATTGCATCCACATTCTTTATATTTTTTTGTAACTTTACTATGGTATTTAAATTTCATGATCGTGATGGTTCATTTGGTCTTATTTTGTCTTTAAACCTAAAGATTGGTGCTTACTTGAATTTGTTAACGATATATACATTTAATAGATAAATATATTAGTTAGGGTTTATTTTAATTATCTCTATCATAAATAAGAGATATGATTAGATTAGATTTATTTTTATAATTATTTTTGTTGTATTTTAAATATGTTTCATTTGTAATTATTTCTGTTGTATTTTAAATATGTTTCATTTGTAATTATTTTTATTGTATCTATATATGTAATCAATAATCAATAATATGCAATATCTCACGTATTGCTTATTCTTTTTACATTATTGGTTTAACGTCGAAAATAAAAATAAAGAGTGAAACCTGTAACTCATATTTTTCCTTGCATGTTAAAAGCTCATTTCATACGATATACTATGAAGTACAGTAACACTGATACCACATGTTTATAATACACGTATGTAGGACAAAAAACAAAAAAAAAAGTCTAGATAAAATATTTTTAACTTAGATATTTTTATTCAAACAGGATTGGTCATCATAATTCATATGTCACACCCATATATATTGTACTAGGTTAGTATCCCGTATATTACACGGGTTAAATAAATAAATATTAAATAGTTATTAATAAAAATTAAAAAATTATAAAACGATCTTTTGATATAAGATATGATTGACATTACGTACGAGTGATAAAAGGACGATATCATTTTTTAAACTTTTGTTAAAAATTTTTTTTTAAAGTTGGTCTTTAAATTGTTTCAAAACAAACCATTTTTAAAAAAGTGTTATTTTTAATAATTTCTTTATTATAACTTTGAAATTTAATTATTTTCGTTTCATAGGAATTTTATTTTTTAAAAGGCATAGGTTTTAAAATATATTGTGTTTTTTAAAAGTTTGATATTTTTTTTGAAAAAATTTCTTATTTTATAAAAATATTATTTCTTTACAAATTCCATTGTAGAAAGATTTATTTTTTAATTTAATAAAAATATTTTCAATATGAAAAGAATTAAATAATATTATTTGAAGTTATTGTGATATTTATAAGTAGAGAAAAGCGCGAAAATAAAATTTAGCAGCTTTAAAATTGTGATAATTGGCATACAAAAACTTTATTTTATTAAAATAGATAGATGAGTTTTAAATAATGCAATCAAGATAACTACTTATAACGTGTCTCATATTTGTTCTTAAAGGTGCTAAAAACTTAGATAGCATATGCAATATAGTGTATAATATTATAATATACGGTTTAAGTCTATGATACATGTGAGTTAAAAAATAGTAGGAAAAAAAAATAAAGTGAGACAACGTATAGATTTTTTTTTTTTTTTTTTTTTTTTTTTTCAAATTGGGTAGATCATCATATGTGAAACCTTTGTGAATTCTAAATACAAAGGAATGAAACTCAAGATTTTGATATTTTTCTTTAAACATTTAATTCTATCTTTACAGGAATAATTATTTTCATCCATGCGTGTTCTTCTTGTCAATATAATACTCATTCCAATTTCATATCCACTTTAAATCAAACTCTCGCTTAAGTGGTAAACTATTCGAGTTGTTTCTGAGTCAATATTCTTATAGTTAAATTGTGTGTTTTACAACTAAAAAGTTTGAAATTTAAATCCCGTAGTACGTAAATTGTAGTGTTTTTTCCCTAAAATATTTAGAAATTATTGTTAGAAAAATATATTCAAGCTTAAACCTTAGCTAGCTTTAGTTCAAGTTTGGTTCTTTTGAACTTTGTTTTTTTAAATTTGAGTTTAGTTCAACTTGACTCATATTAATTATTTTGTTATTTCATTTTGTATATATTTTAATAATTCGTATGCTCTTATATATGTAATTTTTATATGATATAACACATATTTAGTTATTTTTTAGTCATAATTTATTTGTAATAATTATTAAAATACAGATACGTACTTAATATATTAAATATAATCAGTATAAATAATAT
Source organism: Flaveria robusta (assembly GCA_025506415.1). NCBI lineage: Eukaryota > Viridiplantae > Streptophyta > Magnoliopsida > Asterales > Asteraceae > Flaveria > Flaveria robusta. Next base: position 44,321,713 of record CM046469.1, read on the forward strand.
ATTTATTTAGACCCGTGAGTTTAGTCAAGCTTAATATGTAAAACTTGGATTCGTGCTTGTCTACACTCGTTTGATTTAAGCTTTTAGGGAGTTGATATTGATTAGCTCGTGGCTCAGCTAATTCACATAAAGTAAAAAGTATAATTTACATTAATATAATAGTGAATGTTAAATTAAAACCATGGGAAAAATAAAATTTAGAAAAATCCAAGAAAAAAAGTAAAAACTATACAAAAGTAAAAGTAATTATGGGCAGAATTAGGGGTGCAAATGAGTCGAACTCGTTCATAATTTTATTTCTAAAGCTTGAGCTCGGCTTGTTTATTGTTAAATTATTAACTTTTATTTTTTATATTTATTTGTAATCAAATTTTTTATATATAACATCATATATATAATTTTATTATTTTTACATATATATATATATATATATATTATTAATGTAAATATATATATATTTATATGTAATATGTAAATAAAATATCATATAAACAGAAAGCTCGTATAGGCGGCGAGTTGGTTCGACCCTTAAGCAGGAGTTGAGCTTTTTTATTAAACAAGCCATAATATGAGCTCGAGTTTGGGCTTGAGCCCGTTTAAGCTAGGCTAGATTCAAGCTTTTTCGAGCCAATCCCTAGTATTTTGCGAGTCGGCTTGACTTGTGTGCACCCTAGAGAGAATGAAACCTATTTGATTTCTTTGATTCGAAATTTATAAAACACACTAAAATAGAATAATAAACATTTATTTATTATAGGATAAACAGATGAATTTATAAACTTTTTCATTCTGTTACTTATTTACTTTTTGGGTTCCTGCGACTACTAGTAGTTTCGAAGAGCACGTGAGAGTGGAAGTGATAACACGTGAAGCATGCTGTGAGCCAATTTGAATGTTGAAACCCCACTAAATGGACACTCTTTTAACTCATTATTGCAATCACGAAATTTAGTTTTGTGGGTTTACTCTAAACCGGTTCGGAATATGTTTGGCTAAACAGGTCAGGTTTGGGTTGGCATTGCGTGTTCATAGGTTAGACTTGTTTTATTTTGTATATATTTGTTAAATGTTGTTCGCGGCTTTATGTCATAACTTAAATTTATTGAGTATTTTATGTTAGAATACAAATGATAAAGAAAATAGCTTTTAGTTTTATAGTTTAAACGTAATTGGTTTACATATATTTGTGTTTGTTTGCAAATTTATAATTTTCGAGTGTTAATATGTGAAAAATAAATTAATTCTTTCAAGCGTAAATATGTTGTGTATATGTCAACTTGTCTGACTAGCTAGTGGGAGTTCATCTACCTGATACGGTTTTTGGGTTCGTGTAAACCTTTCATATTTGTGTTAGGTTTGACTTGCTAACCCACGAATAGAACCCTCCAAACACTACTACTCTCTACGGTAGCTAACTAAGTAAAAGACATCAATATTGATCAATTAGTATTATGCTAATCCACAAAGTCTTCACCATGTAGAGCTCCCATTAAGGATATGCTCCTAGCTCTCACATGCAACGTTGCATCAAGTTAGATTTGAACTTTAGACATCTGCATTGGATTTAAAATCTTGCACCTAACATGGATTTTTTTTTACTTGAATTAAGATTCGAATGACCGATCCTAGACTTTTATTCAAATTATTGGATTCAAATATATCATGCACAATATCTGTTTTGTATACAAGTCCTTTACTCTTTGTATGCTCAATTTTTAAGACGAAAATACTCAATTACTGATTTAATCAATCTATCTACTGTCTAGATTGATAATATATAAGAAAATAATTACCGATTATTTACATATGCATGATGTGACACCTTGTCATAAAAGGTATTATAATCTACTTATTCTTGTTAAATTAACTTTGTACAAAGCAAAAATGTTATAATTAAGAACAATTAATATGTTTATTTAGTGGATTTAATAGTTACCACTTTATGTGATCAATTAATACAAACAGGTTACATTCACCTAATGACATCATCATTAACATCCCTTTAGGTTCATATGTCTTCTTCCAAATAATGCTAACAATCATGCTTCTAATGTTACGTGTATGTTCTATACACTGATACTTTTGTATGTAACGCCGTTACCGTAAAATAAAACGGAAAAAACCAGGGTGAACTGAGTCAGCCCATTAGAATATATAGGCTGAAGTCCAACAAAAAAATATTGAGCCCATTATAAGATATAGGCTGAAGTCCAACAAAGAAACCATTCCACTTTGATAATTTGAACATTTGATGCTTCATTTGGGCTTTATTCATGATATCATGTGACCCGGTTTTAAGTTGCTTGAATTTTCTCGAATTTTGAGCCATTGAGTCTAAGTAGATTTTGATTTTACTTTAGCTTTAGCTAAAGTTTGATTCGTTTAACTTTCGAGATCAGGTCAGGCATCCGACTCATCTTGTTTCAAGCTTTATGTTTAATGTTTGAGTTGTAGTTGTGAAAAATATTTTAAAGTTTATCTAAGTTTAAGTTTAGGTTATTTATTATTTGTTAGCTATTTTATTCGTACGCATATATTATTTTATTTGTACAGGTATATGATTATTTATAGATGTATTTGTAGTTACAGTGTTTTATGGAATGTTATTATTTAGTTAAACTTTTACATATATATAATTTTACTTATTTTGTAATTATATGTATTATCTTAAATAAAAATTAATAATCTTATGTGAATAATAGGCTTTGTATGTGAAGTTTGTGTTTAAGCTCGTTTATCAGATTAGTTCCATTTTAAGCTCAAGCTTGCTTTTAATATCTTTTAAAGTTAAATGTGTTTTTTATCCCTGAGCTTTTATAGAATTTGTCATTTCAGTGTAAAAGTTTAAATTTTCACATTTGCGTTTAAATGTTTCACAAAAACTGTCATTTAAATCTATTCAACCACTCCTAATTAACGTTGTTAACTTTTTCCGTTAAGTTCCTACATTAGGGGTTTTTTTGTCAAAACAATTACAAAATAAAAAATCAACTGTACGTGAGAGGTTTTATGCGTTCAGTCTCGTTTGGTAATTACCATTGTGATTTGAATCCACCTATAATATAAAATAAAATATAATGATAACCACCTAAAAGTGACACATTTTTAACTTTATAAAATATACATCGCAAAAATATATATAAATAAAGATTACAAAATAAAACTTTTCATGTGGCCTGGTTCATTTATACTTTTTTTTTTGTGATGTATATTTTATAAAGTTAGAAATGAGTCATCTTTAGATGCTTATCATTATATTTTATTTTATCTAATGGGTGAATTCAAATCCTAATGGTGATTACCAAGCGAGACTGAACGCATAAAACCCTTCACGTAGAATTGATTTTTTATTTTGTAATTGTTCTGACAAAAATACTCCTAATGTAGGAAACTTAACGGAAAAAATTAACGGTTTTAATTAAAAGTAGTTCTATGGATTAAAATGGCAGTTTTTGTGAAACATTTGAATGCAAATGATAAAATTTAAACTTTTGAACTCAAATGCCAATTTCTAGGCCTGTTTGTGATTGTTTATTTTGGTTGAAAATGACTTTTAACAAAAATGACATATTAACTTATGACTTTTCAAAATAAGTTTTTAAAAAAGTGTTAGTATTAGCTTATAAACTAAAATATCATAAAATAACCAAAAGAGACATACTTTTAAAATGAGAGGATTTAATAGGAGGTAGTAGAAGGGTATAATAGGAAATTAAACTAAAAGTCGTTTTCAAAAGTTAATAACTCACTACTTACTTTTCAAAACCTTATTTTTACCCTATATGAAAAGTTAGTTTGAAAAATGCTTTTGGGTTTGCCAAACACTTTTTTTTACATATTAACTTTTCAACAGTTAATAAGTCAAAAATTGGTTGCAAATAAGCAATCCCAAACACCCACTCTATTAAACCTCAGAGATGAAAAACGCATTTAAATCTAACTTTTATATGAGATTTTAGCAACTTAATCTCGTGTAGGTTATTGCCGACTTGACTTGTTTATACACCTAGTTAGACCAGTCACACTATAATGTATTCAAATGTAGATAAATCGAATTCAACTGAAATTATCAATGACGTTGAAAGAAAAACTGGAATATATAAAAGTACTAGCTTTAGTAAAGTCGTGTATTACACGTGTTGAATATATAAACTATCAAAAATATAATAAAAATTATTATTTATAAAATAATATTTTAAGATAAGATATAATTAAAATTAGAACAAGTAAAAACTATAAGTAATAAAATAATGATAATAATTTTTGAAATATTTTTCTAGAAAAAATTAAACATTTTTTTTAAAACAAACTGTATTAATAAAAACTATCATTCTCAAATAATTTTATTATAACTTACAATTTTAATTATTTTTGGTTTATGAAAAATTACTTTTGAAAAATAGCAATTTTAAAATATTTCATATTTTAAAAAAATATTGATGTTTTAAAAAATTTTCTTATTTTATAAAAAAATGTTCTCTAAAAAATAACATTAATAAAAAGATATATCATTGTTAATTAATTAAAACTATTTTTAATCTAAAAAAAGTTAAATAATATTTTTGGTAGTTAATGTAATTATTTAATAGAAAAGAGAAGCGGAAAAATTTTGATAAAAGTAAATGTGATGTTAACATTTGTTATCTTAGTTAATCATTTACTAAAATAGAGAGATTAGTGGCTGACCAGCGGTTTATGTATTCGTACATCAAACGATGTCATGAACTCATGTCTTTGAATTAATTACAGTCCAAGCAACGTCACAACATGGTACTTTCCCCTTAATTATTATTATATTTTTAGTAAATTATAATTTACTTTTAAAAATAGGTTATTTTTAATTTTAAAACGAACTCGTCCAAAATCCGCCAAATAAATTGTGTAAAGAAAAAAACATTTATCTTGAATTGGTTGGTTTGTTTCAAACATGAATAATATACAACAAAAACTAACTAACGCCTGTTTGAGCCTCGTGAAGGAAATTCAACGGTCCATATAGCAAGTTGAGTAGCAATCATCAAATCCGCGACTCTTTTCAATGCATCTTGTTTTACTGCGCCTTCCAATCCAGGCATTGCAAAATCATCATCCTGACAGGATTGAAGGGCGTTGATAGCATTTTGAAGCCACGTTTTGATGTTTCCACTATGGAACATAAATTCTTGCATGTCTTGTGTCCTTTGAGCCGACTCTAATTCATCCACCTCCTTGAGGGTCTTCCTCAAGTCATCGACGGTAATATCAATGGCGTCTAAGCAACCCTTGATGGCGGCAAGCTCATTGGCCAACAGATTTCCATGACGGGCCCAGTCGGTCATGTTTGTCTTGAGCACTAGACTTCTCTGTAACCCAAAATTAATGATCTTACGAATGGTGTTATTAGGATCAATTTCTTTTTCTTTCTTTAGCCTCTCTAGTGTTTTCCTGCATGCCTCTGGGTTGCTCGAGTCCTTGCATATATCACCCGTTAATGTTGCTGATACAGGATTTGTTGTAAGTACCCAAAATATCATTAACTTCACGAATAAAAATACCGTGAATTTCATCATATTTTATCCTGTTTTTGTGTAAAGATGAACTCTCCATATTTTGTGTTTTATATGTTTCTCTCTCTTTGTACGGTTTTTTTTGAAAACGAAGGATTGAGAAAGACCTTTCCTTACTTTTTGGTGGTTGTTAATTTATTTTCTTTAATTAGTAAGGAGAAATAAATTCATTAATCAACAAAGTGTCAATATGGAGAGTTGTACGTCCTCACTCCATAGAGTAATATTTTTCACTTTAGAATTCATAATCATTTTTATAACATTAGAACAAACTTACAAAAACTCACCAATACCCTACTAATAAATGTAATCATATAAAAAGTGCAGACTGTGTTGGACAGATTGTCTTCAAAGAGAGTGAAAGAAACAAATGAAAACTAGATTCGAATCTAAGACGTTTGTGAGATTAACTGTAAATGCTTACCTATGCATTCATCCATCAAAGGTTCATTTGTTTCATTTTTATCTAAAATTTTTAAGGCAATTGTCAATAGTAATGAAATAATATATAGCATATCTAATTAGTATCTAGACTTCTTGTAGCAGTGATGCAAACCCGTGAAAAAAACTAATGTCAAAAGATTGTTACGAACTCAGGCATTAAAGGTAAGAAAAACGAAACCTATAAAACTTTATATAAAAACGAATCCATTACAAACTCGTGCATTACAATGGGACTGTTGATAATATTTAGAACTTAATATAATAATAAAAAAAGGAAACCGCAAAAAGAATTAACATCAGAGGTTGATAAAAACAACCATGTCAAAATTGGGGAAAAAAAAACAAAAGTTCAGATTATTAATCTTGATAAATTAAGGACGTATAATTTTAGATTTTATAAAAACTCATATGTTAGAAGTTGAGGGATAAAAAGAAAAAAAGAACTATAAAAAAAATCAAAACCTTAAATCAAATTTAACAACTTATATGTTTATAGGTCAATAACTTGTATATTGTGACATACAATTATGTTATGCTTAAAATGTACACCAACATGTAGAAAAAAAACATGTCGCAACATAAAATTCAAAATCTTATATAACATTAAATTATAGAATTTATGAAAAAAAATTAAAATAAACAAAAAAATACAAGAGTGCCGAAAACACAAATAGATGAGTATAAAATATAAAATGTAAATATATCTTAACTTGAGGGGAGTAATAATGTAAATTTTCAAGATAATTTATTTGAATTAAGAATACTAACGCAAAATCTTACGCATATGCATTAAAGACTTGTACAACACATATAAACACTTCGTGTTTCTCGTTTTCATATATAAACATTAAAAAGTAGAGTTTGGGTAACAAAGAAGTTGCAATAATAAACCAATGTTTATATATATATGATTTAGGATAATGTAAACGTTAAAAAAAATTGACCTTTGATGCCATATGTTCATTTTGACCTACATTTTTGGAACACATTTTTTATTGTTCTCTATGCTATTGATCTGCTGACCCATTTGAACATGACATGACACTTATGAGGGCCTTTGGAACCTGTCTCATCGGTCGAATAAGTTAGAGTTACCCAGATCCTTACAATGATTCTGAGTGACAAAAGAGGAACAAATGATTAAAAAAGAGCGCTTTGTATCGCTTAAGAACAGAGCTTTACAACTTGTCTCCTACCAAAATCAACGAATGACCAAGATGTGTTTACATCGACGATAAACCGATTAATGTCACAACACACAGAAAGTAAAAGAGTGTAACAAAGAGTTCGGATTACCAGCAGACGCTGCAACATGCAAGTAAAAGATGCAAGCTTGACTCGTTGAAATGACCATGACACGGACACCCTTTAAGAGTAGCTATCCAAGTTATTGTGATGTTCATTGATGACGATTATCACTACCATCACTCTCCATCTCTTCAGGATCCTCAAACCGTTGGTCATTGATTTGAAGCTGCAATGAATTTTGAAACCGCAATGACTTCATATCACTATTATCACTAGTTATGGATTTTGTAACACGTTTGGTCCCTTACACCACCCATAGAAATGAGTAATGACTATTATGTTGATGTGACATGACCATTTAACCATTTTTATTAATCTCAATGGTTAGATAAGAAACAGGATAGGAAATGAGAGTTTGGAGGTGATTGTTATTTTGACAGTCATTTTAACGTTAGTTAGTGTTAGGGACCAAACGTTTTATACAACTGGGTTGGAACCAAATCCGTAAATACTCAAAATTTGGGACCATATTCAAAATACGACGTACCATAGAGACCATTCATAAAATGTATTGTCTTTATTAAATAAGAAGAAATGCATAAAAGTGTACGGTTTAGATAGAGGTGAGAGTGAAAAAATTTGACCCGTTGCTTATACATGTCTATTTGGGTTATACTTCATCAGTAATCAGTTCATCCCAAACGTGTTAGCAAAATAGCTGTGATCATACTTAGCACATTAATTATTATTATTATTAACAGAATAAAGAAAGAAATACCTCAAGCACACTGCTAGCTAGGTCATGATCTCCATTTGAATAACCAATTGTGAAAGGAATTTCTAAGTCATTCCACTCTGCTTCATCTCCCTCTGCATACAGTTAAGTCACAAACAATAAGACTTCGCGCCAAAGGCAAAAAGTAATTAACAAAAAAGCACAAGTGAAAAGAAAACTAAAACACGTACCTATTGCAGCACCCAACTGATCGCCACTAAAAATCCAATTGTGCTGTTCTTCCTCCTCTAAAGAAATGATAAAGATGTAGGTAATTTAGTGGCATCAAGAATTTAATAGGCTTGTAAAAAACAGGGAGAGTTTCATATATCCCTTCAGAACTTGGTATTATCATATTTACCCAACAAAAAATCATAATATTAAACATACGCATTTTCAAATTATGACACTTAAGTTATATCAATCACTTAAAACTTGCATTAGGACTTGAGAGTTTAGGACTTGAGAGTTTGGAGTGTAAGGAGAAAGCAAAGGGTATAATCATCATGGTATATATAATAAAATGGTAAATTTTGAGTATTTTGAATTAGAATATTTAAAGTTAATTTTTTAATTGAGTAAAAATAATACTATTCTAGTTTTCAGAGGCATATATGAAATTGATCCTATAATATATTAAGGAAATAGTTAGACCACCTTCAACGGGTTCAGGATTTAGCTCTGCGCATTGACAGAATATGTTGAAAATAGCATCCACTGTCAAACAATAACATCAATGAATAATGAAATCATAGCATAATATGAAAAGGGATTGCTTTAATTACAATTTTGTACAAGTGTGATTTGAATTATACATTGAGTAGGATCTGAAGGCACAAGCCTCATCTCGGTGACCTTTGACAAATCCAGTGTTTCGCTTGATTCTGAATCACAGCTTTCTGATCCATCCCCTTCATCTCCGGTGTCAATCTTAGATTAAATTAAAAATAATATTAGAAGAAAATCACCTTGATTGTAATTCCCAAAAGACACAAATTGAGTTCAATTTGCACGAATATTAAATTCATGTGTCCTTAAAAGTTACATTGAACATATAAGTTACATTGAGCATATACTTGTTTTTTACAACCACTAATGCATGTTGAACAGAGAACGAATGCATGTTGATATTGGGGAGTAAAGCACACCCATATCCACCAAATCAGAACCAGCAAACTAGTGACATTGACGGCATCAAACTAATGTGCTTGATAATGGATATATAAATCTAACATTATGAGATTAATCTATCATTGTCAGACCCAAAACCTTGAAAATCTAATGGAACACTAGAGTAATATGAAAACACCATTGAGAAGTCTGGACTTTTCCATAACGACCTACGGAGAAATCCATATGGAACACTAGAGTAATATGAAAACACCATTGAGAAGACAGATATTTCCATAGAATATACTATACATACATTCAAAGATACTTGTACGGAAATATCTAGAATGGAACATCTAGATTAGGTGATAAGAGATTTAAATAGGAGAAGGCTGCCAACTCACAACCAAAGTACCTCAAAGCCTCTCTTGTAGAAGTTCTAAAAAGAATGGCATTTACATAATCTTGCATTTCGTTGCAAGTTGTTTAGAATCACTACAAATATCAGGGAAAAGGGTTAAACTTAGTAGGACAAATCTTGATGCATCACTTCATATTACTTGAAACTAAATGCATTGTTCTTTCATTTTAGAGTTGATTACAGTTCTCGTCCATGTGGTTTGCCAAAAATCTCGGTTTTATCCGACAAATTTTCTTTTCCACTTTGGTTTCCATTTCTTGCCATTTCAATCCATGAAACTAACATTATTTGTTTCAAATTTTAAATGTAAGGGCATTTTGTCTTTTTTAACTTTTGTATAACCTATGTATGCAAAAGATACAAGATTTGAAAATAATATACATAATATATATTATATAAATGCATAGATATCCGCTAGGAGTTAGAACGTAGGGAAGGAAACAAGTGGTCGAGAAAAAATAAGTGAACCAAGCAAGCCTCATGAATTTTAAAGCAGGCAAGCCAGTAGGTTACTTGTTGAATTAAATAGAAGAAGTCATCTAAGAGTCATCAAGAAGGCAAACAAGCAAGTTAATAAAACAAAGTTTCGAGAAAGAAAAAGCAAGATGAAGCAAGATAAAGCAAGAAAGCAACACAAGTGTTTCAGGCTCAGTTTAAGGGGGTGAGAGGGTGCCCAAATTACAGTTGACAGAAAGCTAAAACAGCAAGAAGATAGCAAGATTAGCAAGATAATTGATTCTGGATGGCAAGAAAAGCAAGAATGGAAGTAAGCAAAAAAAAACACGAAGTAAGTAGCAAGAAACAGGTTTCGTGCAATTCATATAGCAAGAGCAAGAGTTAGCGAGTAGAAGGTCAAATCTTTGTAATTAGGATAGCATGTTAAAGATAAAAAGTTTAGCAAAAAACTTGATTATTAGAAACGGCACTGCAACAAGTGAAACAAGAAAAGCAAGAACTGAAACAACAAATAGCAAGTAAAACGAGTCAACATCATCAAGATTAAGGGGGTAAATGTAGATTAATCTCGACCGGTATGGGTCAGGTCGGGTCCTGGGTTTGAACGGATCAAAGTAGCAATTTTATTTATTCGTAATAGGCTCGAGCTCGGCTCGTTTTGGTTTTAGAAAGCTCGAGCTCCACTCGTTTGTAATTTTATTTCTAAAGATCGAGCTCGGCTCGGGCTCGGCTAGTTTATTGTTAAATAATCAATTTTTTATTTTTTATAATTATATTTATATTTTTTTATAATCAAACTTTTTATATATAATATAATATATATTATTTAATTATTTTTATCTAAATATATATTTATATATGTTTAATATGTAAATAAAAAAGTACATAAAATAAAAAGCTCGTTTAGGATCACGAGCCAGCTCGAGCTCAATATGTAAAGCTCAGGCTCAAGCAGGTTTAGTACACGAGCCATAATGTGAGCTCAGGGTTAGAGCTCGTTTAAGCTCGGCTCGATTCAAGCTTTTTTCGAGTCGATCCCGAGTAGTTTGCGAGCCGGTTTGGCTAGTTTACGCCCCTGGTAGTAGTTTAGGCATTTAATTTTGTTTTAGTGTTTGTCGAATGTGGGCCACATTCGACTGTTTTGTAGAAGCATGGTTGCATGTCCTAGGTTATTTTTTGACTATATATGTATATTGGAGTTTGAATGAATGTAGTATAACATATTGCAAGAAATGAAAACTTAATTCCTTTCATTCTAGTAAGTTTCTTTGGTGTAAACTTGAGCCTAAAACAACAATGTGTCCCATGTTTCGTGCAAACCATGCACATCCATTGTCATGTATGTTGAGGGTAGTTAGTTGCTATTTGCCAGCAATTTTCTTATGTTTTCTTTCTTGTTTGTTTTAAAGGGTTATAAATTAGACGAAAGTATTTTGATTAATGCATGGTTTCGTTTGAATTGTCTCATCACTTTTCGCTCTATTCTTCAATCATTCTTTCTAATTGCAGTAAGATACACATCAATTAGTATTAAAGCTGATTTGATTATGGACACTCATAACCTAACCAATGACAATTTCCTCAAGTGTGTATGCAAGGTGATGGCTTGACACAGTCAAGACTCATTCGAATGCAAGCTACCTTTCAAACCATTCTCATCACGATGCAATCTATCAAGAAGCCAACACACCAGTTCTCCAAACTGTTTAGGCCAGGCCATCATGGTTCCTATTTTTCATTGTTTGCCACCCGGGCGACAATTTTGGCGGCTTAGCCGCTCCTCGTTTCTTGCACCAACACCCATACCAAAATGAACACCATCCATTGCACCATCTACACCAGTTTTGGTTCAAACAAAGCTCAACCTCCAAAGGACCAAGACTACCATTACGATTGGAACCGGCAATGACATCGATTTTCATAACCTAAGCAAATCCTTTATCCCTCTTCCATTGTCACATCTAAACCCCTCAAGTCAGAGGCCAATACTCATTGCAATCAACCACAAGTTCTTCGACATTGATTCAACTACACAAAGCCGCTTGAATACTATTAAGTTGTGGTCTATAAGTCAAGTCACCGGTCAAAGGCTTGTGGAACAGATAAACAAAAATCTCACCATCCAATCATTTTTTATCCACGGAGTATACTTGTATAAGCGGGGAAGAAGCCTAAGAATGTGCAACTGCAAACAAGAATGGCGCCCACCGCGGAGCTTCACTAAAAAACTACTTTGAATTTCGCCGAGAGAGCCAAGTGGTATCCACCACGGGCATTGCCTAGACTTCCAATTTCTTCCTTCAGGACAAGGACGTTTCAACGAGGCAGAATTGATGTGCACCATGTTCCATGCACCCCCATTTGTTAGGTATCACAATCAGAGTAGGTTCCAGCGGAAGCAATCAAACACACACAATACATAAAGTAGAAACGAGAATATTATAGTGGTTCGGTCTAGGTGACCTACGTCCACTTTGCAACTAGCGTTTATATTATTATTGTGCTCAAGAATACAATTACATCTTGGGTCTATTTATAATGCTAGATTAGGGTTGTAATTAAGGTAATAACTTAGGCTCCAAGAATTAACTAATTAACCCTAATTAGGGCCGGCTGCCCTTGTTTCCTATCAGCAGCAAAAAAACAGGCCCGAGCCCAGTTCGGCTCAGCCCAAAGCCTTCACAACCCAACAATCTCCCACTTGAAGGCTTTGCACAAGTCTACAAACGCCGTTCAAGTAACCCAGATCCAGTAACTCCAGTATTTTTCATATCCAAGAGTCTTTCAAGCTTCAATTCCCATCAGCTAAGACTTCATTGTAACCCCTAGTTGCACCCCCTCTCATCAAGTACATGAGGGGACAGTTGAAGCTCCCCCGAGCTCCAACCCATTCTCTATCTCAACTGGTATGCACGATCCACTAGCTCTAGAGATAACCCGAGAATCATCAACACTCTCCTCATTCAGCAAGACATCCATAGGAGAGAATTTAACAATCGAAGTAGTGGTCTTCACAACCCAACATTGTTTTGTGACTGTACCCGAAACACGCCCGTGCTCTCACTGTCACCAAACCCCTGACCTGGTTTAGACCTCCGATCCCGCTCAGCTTGAATCACCTTGGCACCAGGCTTCAGTCTTGCAAATTGAACCCTCTTTTGCCCCTTTGACTCAGCGAACCCAACTTTGTTTTGAGGAACGGTCATACTTTCCTCAATAGGTACTTCCACCATGTATAACGATCCCCGCTTGTTTCCACGAGCAATAACCAGATTTCCTTTGTTACTTTCCATTTACCTCTACCAAACTTTACTTCTTGTCCTTGTTCATCCAGTTGACTAACAGAGATAAGATTTCTCTTCAAAACTGGAATCACCCTAACATTCTTCAAGTTCCAGTAGGTTCCCAATGGAGTTAACAGATTAACATCACCTATGCCCGTAACATCAAGGATATTACCATTTGTTGTTTGTACCTTCCCAAAGTTACTAACTTTTAGATTCACCAACGTCTCCCCGCTATGCAAGGCGTGAAACGAAGAACCGGAATCCATAACCCAAGAGTCCACACTGTTTTCAGCATCGAGTAGTAACGTGTTATCATTACATTCATCCTCAGCAACAGTGTTTATCTCACCAGATTTTCCTTGTTTAAGCTTTGGACATTGACTCTTAACATGCCCAATCTCATCACAACTTCAGCACTTCACAGTTTTCCGAGCTCTAGACGAACTCCTCCCTCGACTCCCACTGCTCCTGTTATTTTCCCGTCCCCTACCAACAAATAGCAAACCTGAAGATGATCCACCACCAGTGCTTTTCCGACGAGCTTCCTCACCTAGCACAATGTTTCGGACCCCGTCAAATGTTAATCCATCAGTCCCCACAGAACTAGTAATAGTCGTTACAGTTCCAAACCAACTATCTGGCAAAGAAGATATCAATACTACAGCTTGAGTCTTATCATCAAACTTCATGCCCACAGAAGCTAACCTGGACATGATCGAGTTAAGATCATTAATATGCTCCAAAACTAAAGTTCCCTCATTCATTCGAGTCATGAATAACTCCCTCATCAAGGACACCTTACTAGCAGCAGACGACTTTTCATACATATTTGACAGAGCCGTCATTATACCACGAGCCGTGGTTTCGTGCATAACGTTAAATGCAACGCTCCTCGTCAAAGCCAATGTAATAGCCCCTCTAGCTTTCTTGTCCTTTGATTTCCAAACCGCTTCTTCAGCTTTGTTCATTGTAGCCGGCTTTTCTTCCAATACTACTTCCCAATCTTTTTCACCGAGCAATACTTCTATTTGCGTCTTCCACCAAGCAAAGTCTGTCCCGTTAAACTTTTCAATTCGAACCCTCCCGTTTTCAGCCATTGCAAACGAGAAACGAATACAATCAAGAAACAGAAACTGAAGTTGATGAACACCGTGAGAAAAGATTAACTTTTGAAGAAAAAAAGCCAAAGAACCAAAGCTAACCGAAGCCAAGCACACCTCCAATAAAACCCTAAAACCCGAAGATACCTGAACCGGTAACTTCACCTGTAGAACCGAGAGCAATACTAGCGACCCCAAGGGTTCAAGACAGAAACCCTAATCGCGAATCGCCAAAAAAATAAAACCCGGACAGACCTAGATCTCGAACCAGCAACAATCGATAATACCACAGCCCTCTCAAACAACCTTCTGCAATTTCAGTGTGTAAACCCGGTGTGTTTCCGAACCTCGGCTCTGATACCACTTGTTAGGTATCACAATCAGAGTAGGTTCCAGCGGAAGCAATCAAACACACACAATCACACAATATATAAAGTAGACACGAGAGAATTATAGTGGTTCGGTCTAGGTGACCTACGTCCACTCTGCAACTAGGGTTTATATTATAATTGTGCTCAAGAATACAATTAAATCATGGGTCTATTTATAATGCTAGATTAGGGTTGTAATTAAGGTAATAACTTAGGCTCCAAGAATTAACTAATTAACTCTAATTAGGGCCGGCTGCCCTTGTTTCCTATCAGCAGCAAAAAAACAGGCCTGAGCCCAGTTTGGCTCAGCCCAAAGCCTTCACAAACCAACACCATTACCATGTACATTTAAGGGTAGTCAGTTGCATGGAACAGTTCCCGTTTGCTAGTAGTTTTCATTAGTTCTTTGCATGATTACGTGGAGGGTAACTGGTGTTAGTTTTCCTTAGTCGCATTAGCCAATTCCTTATGTTTATTTCCTTTTGTTTTCTAAGGCGCCAAAAGTATTTTCATGAATGCATACTAATCTAAATCGGCTCATCGCTTTTCACTAGTTCTTCTTTCATTCTTTCTAATTGCACTAAGATACACATCAGAACCGTCTTTCCATTTAACACCAGAAACAAACTGCCCTAGTTTACTGGACCAAAATGGCAAGAAACATAAATCACATACGCTGAAATCGTAAAAAAAGAAACTGTTCTAAAACCGAGATTTTCGCCAAAAAAACACGACCAAAACCTAGAAAAATGATTATTAAAACGCAATCCACAGCATTTTAATCTACAGATTAATAACCAATCAACCATAAACAGATAATTATAATAGGATCAACACCTGTGTATACAAGCAAGGAGACTCAAACGCCTGAGGATCCCTACACACCGCGTGAAGCGACACCGATACAAAATCAACCGAATAGCCTTTCGTTCTCTCGGTATCACTCAACCACACTACTCTCCTGCACAAACTCAAACAATAACCATCAGAAAACTACAAAAAAGCATTTAAACATGTCAACAGTGGAATGAACTAGGGTTTTTACTTGGTGGAGATGTAGAGACTGCCGGGGGATTCAGGAGGTCTGTTGCCGAGAACGATGGAGACGTTTGGTTGTACGTGCATAAGCTCCTCGCCGTTGGCGGTGTCGAGAAGAGGTGCTCCGGTGGCACCGTCGTCGGATCTCTCGGTGAAGAGGTTTAAACCTCTCGCCATTGTTTTGTTTACTCTGGTTTTGTGTGTGGAGATGGTGTGATTTCGAGTTCTAGGGTTTATGGGAGAAGAATTGGGGGTTTTAGGGTAAAGATATAACCAGGTTTTATTAGTTGAACGCAGGGCTATTCACGAGTCGAGTCAAACCCAACGGAACTTTGCTTGTGTTTGGGTTGTTTTCAAACCGAACCGAGAGCTCGTTTACAACAGAGCGAAAAATCGAACAAACTCTTTTCGAGCCTTAATTTTTTGATCGAGCATCGAGCAAGCGCAAACGATCGGCGAACAATTTGTACAACTCAACTATCTAGTGTGTCTTCCGATTTATATTGCAATGAGAGACGATTACAATGTTAGGTTTTAGGTTTTAATGACTTAAGAAGCAGGCACATTTCATAACATAACATTTTCATTAATAACAATACATTGTGTCAGGCGATAAGGTTAAGACTGTAGCCGATTAGACGGTGAGGATATTGTAGAAAACAATACATGAGAGCGGGAGATGATCGACTAAAAGCAATAGCAATGTCAAATACTTTCTTGTAACGGCTTAAGATTTCACTTTTATGTTTAGTGTTAAATTTTTTATTAGGTTGATTGATCTAATATGTATAAATATAATTGTGTATTTGTATATAGTAATCCAAATCTACTAAAGTGTTATCTTTAAACTATATATATATATAATAAATTATTCAAACCGAACTGAGTCGAGCGGATCTTTGATCATGCTTGGCTCGTTTACAATCTGATCCGAGCCGATCGGCTCGTCTACAACCGAGCATAAGTTCGAACGAGCATTTTTCGAGCAAATTCCAAACGATCGTCGAGCGAGCGTCGAGTGACGAGCGTTTTGAACAGCCCTAGTTGAAGGACAGTCGGAGCTTTAAGACATTTTGTTTTTATACCAGAGGATCGAAACCTTAAGTTTAGGTGGTGAAGTTGATTATCAATCGTTTAGAACAAAACTATATTTTAAGTTGATTTATCATTTTTTCTATAGGAAAGGTTTTTAGCTATTGAAATTTTATGAAATCTTTTTATAATAATAAAATAGTAATGATAAGGACAGTCGGAGCTGTAAGATATTTTGTATTTATACTAGAGGTTCGAAACCTAGAAGCAACAGTTAGTGAAATTAATTAAGAGTCGTCTAAAAAGATTAAATATTATTAAATTGAATCAATATTTTTTTATTGGAAAAGTTTTTAGTTATTAGAATTTTATGAAATCTTCCTTGAATAATAAAACAGTAACTATTGTTAACACATGATAGCAATATAGCATCATATTTTTATTTATCAAGTTTTTTACCCTTCTCTATTTTATTAAATAATTGTATTAATAATAATAATTTTATATATTTTTATTAAAAATAGTTTTATTAATAAATGAATAAAGAGATCTTCTATTAATTTTATTTTTTAAAAAAATAAATTTTTAAAGAGGAATTTTTCTAAAACATCAAATTTTTTTAAAATTTTAAAATATTTTAAAATTAGTGTTTTAAAAAGTAAAATTTTTATAAATCAAAAATAATTAAAATTGGAATATTATAGTAAGAAAGTTTTAAAAATTATACTTTTTTAAATTGCTTTGTTTTAAAATAAAATGCTTAATTTATTTTTTGTAAATAACTAAAAAAGCTTAAAAACAAAAGTTCAAAATTGATATCATTGTTTATTACCTATAGTTTTCATTCATACGTAACTTTAATCATATCTTATTATTAAATATCGATTGATAATTAATAAATTTTTATTATATTTAATATTTTATTAATTTAACCTACCTGATACACGGTTTTGCTGAAGCTAATGTTTCTATAAATCTTGAAAGTTTCAAAAATAAGCAATCTAAAAGAAATATATATAATTTTTTGTTACGGTTTAGTGATTATTTTTTAAAATTACTCTATATATTTAAAAAGCAAGTTGATGAGCAGTAAACTTGTGTATCATAGCCGTTGATTTTTTCATCTACGGTGAGAAGACATGTGTGTAACTTGCTTTTCACTTGTCCTGAAGCACCTTCTGTGGCATCAAAGCGAAATAGTGAGAGACAGAGATACACCGGAATCGAAATCACATATCGACGGTAAAGAATCGGGAGTGGAAGGAAACGAGGTTGCCGACGATTCACCTGAATCAAAATCAGGCTCCACGTCTAAGGCCGATTCGATGGTAGATTAGGGCAGATCTAACGGCAGTTTAGCGGGGTTCTACCACAAAGGCAGCAGCAACAAGGGCGATTTAGAGTTCCGGTGGGGTGAGCGGCCTCAATCTCTGTTCCGGCACAAACCGCATCGTTCTCCTTACCTATCGTTGCCGTCTCCGTCCATCCACCGGAGATGAAGGGATTGAGAATCGTTACTGTTCCTTGGTTCGCATCAACACTTGATTTCAAGGTAAATTTAAGGTTAAAATTTGATTTACGTCAAGGTTAAACCGTAGTTTTTCATTCTTCCTTTTGATTTAATGAATTACGTTAACAACTTGATATTATCGTTCTACTTTATATTAGTTTGTGATTGCAGTGCTCCCAAATTCAAATGTTAGCGTACAAATGGAGTCATAGGGCGAAATATTAACAAAATTGTAGTTAAATCAAAATATTATAAAACTTTACATTTCCATTTCCAAGTCAACTCTACTGCTTGCCTAGATAAACAAACTTACAAAACTGGTCTGTTTTTATGAGTGGTGAGATTATGCATTTTCATATTTCTAATAATACTAATATGTTGTGACATTATGATTACTTGATGATGAAAATGTGTTTTACGGCAATGTTTTAAAGTTGGAATACTCTTAAATTGGTGATGAGGTTATGTTCTACAGCAATGTTGTGAAATTATAATAATCTAAATTATAGCATAAGAAATTAGAGATTTGTTCTTGTCTTTGTTTCGAAATGTTTCATCTTCTAAAGTACAATTGTCATAGCTACAAGTGATGGAAAAAGTAATTTTAGGGAACCACTTAGGAGGTTGACATTGCACATCCACAGGTGTATCTTCATATTCAAAATGATTCATCTTTTTAAGTATAGTTTTATGGTCGCATGTGACAGAAAGTAATCATGAAACTCATACATTTAATCATATGATCAAATTAATCATGTATCTATTTATTTAGTTTGGCAAGTAAGCTTCAGATTAATTTATAGTTGAAGCTCTGAAGGGATCTAAATGCAATTGCTGTTAATACTATTGGCTTATTCATGGTATGGTTTTCCATCACCGATACTGTGATAAATATTTTGATACATTTGTAAGTTGTATGTTTTCTTCGTAAGTTGTATGTTTCCTGTGTGTGGAGAAAGATGTTGATTAGGTATTTTAGATTTGAGTCCTTTGATTTTGAGTTCTATGATCATTGATGTGAGGTGCATATTAAATTTGATTAATTCATTTATGAGATCTTAACTTCTTTTGTTAGCTTATTACAAGTTTCTTGAACGGTTATGTTGATATCTGCACATTGTAATTTTGTCACTTTCTTTAGAGTTCAGTCACGCATTCAATTAGCATTCTGGTGACTTTGGGCTTCTTATGTTTGAGGTGAACTACTATTGTTTCTATTTCTGCCAATGGTGTTTTGCTTCTACATGTTCTTGCCTCGAGGTTATTGTTGGTGATGATGATGTGGGTCTATTGTGGTCTTTCCTTTAAGTTGAACCGTGTTGGATTCATGTTGTTGTTAGGAAAATTGATTTGTCGATGATGATGGGTCTTAGCTTATCTAATACTGAGTTTGACCTTATTTGACTTGATGCCAATTTTGGGTATGTTGTTGTGTCAATGTTGTTTAGTTTGCGCGCCTTGATGTCACTGTAGAGAAAAGTGGTGTGTTGATGATGAGATGATTCGGGACTTTGTTGGAAACCATACTTGAACCCTACTCTGTTTTGATTTTTTATTTTGTCAGTGATGTTTACTATAACTGTGTTATTGTCTTGCTGTTGCAGTTGGGAGCATATTTTTATCGATGATGACGGGCCCTAGCTCATCTGAGACGTGGTCGAACAACTACAACTAAAGCTTAATTTCTTTTTTGATATTTAAACTGTTTGCATTATGCGATGTTTGATTTTACAAGGGTAGTGTTGATGCACAAAAAATGGTGTCAGTTGCTTTGGCATATCAGTTGTTTACGATCAGTAGCCGATACTGAGTCTTAGTTCTAAGCTTGATCTAGGCATTGGTTTGGCTCGTCCATCACACGCGCAACATGCGTGGATGGACAACCACTAGTTTATATTGAAATATGAGATAGATAGTGAACAAAAAAAACATTTGGTAATAATCATCCAATGTAGTTAGATAGATAGGCTAGTTAAAGGCATCGAAGAGAATGCAAGTGTCATAATAAAGTCGGTCTTTGATTGTCGGAGTTCATATGAGGCCTCTAAATATAGGAATGCAAAGACCCATTCAAGACTTAGGGTCTGTTTGGTATGGGTAATGGAATGGATGAATAAATGGAATGAATGAGAGAATGGAATGGATGGGAGAATGAAATGAATCATTGCATTCCATAGTCCTGTTTGGTTACCTTTTAGGAATAAAATGAATTATTACTTTGTGTTGTTTATTACGTATGAAAAAACGAAAAAAATTAAATGTAAAAGTAGTTATGGTGGTGATGATGGTCAATGAAGGTTTCCAGCGGTGGCGGTGGCCGGTGGTGGTTCCTGGCGGTGGCCAGTCGTGGTTCCCGACGGCAGCGGTGGCAGGTGGTTGGCGGCGGCGGATGTGGCTCCTGGTGGTGATGGTTTTCGGCAGCGGCGGCGGTAGGTGGTTGGAGGCAGTGGCCGGTGGTGGTTCCGGGTGGCGGTGGTTTTCGACGGCGGCGGTGGTCGGTGGTTGGCGGCGGTGGGTGTGGTTGGCGATGGTCAGTAGTTGGCGGCGGCGATAGTGATGGCCGGTGGTCGATGGTGGTGGTGGTGGCCATGGCTGCTAGTGGTTGTTGGTGACGAACGATCTTGGTGGCCGATGGTGATTGTTGTGGTGGGTGAATGGGTGGTGTTGGTGACAATAAGGGATGGAATGAAAAAAAAGAAGGGGGTTGGATGGAATTAATTTGAGCAAATGTAATCAACTATGTAATGGTTCATTACATTACCTTTGCCAACCAAACATGTTTTTTTTCATTCATCCTCAATGATTTATTTCATTCCGCCCTTCATTACTGCATACAAAACGCTACCTTATACTAAACACACCATTTCTCATATCCGACAAGAACATGTGACTCTATACAACATTATACGTGACGAGATTGTGTACGCCAAAATAGTGGGAGTATCGGAATAAAGTTGACAAGTTGTGTGACATTATCATAGAGTATTTTATCAAAAATCCATTAACCAAAGAGCCAACAGTGACGCTCGTTAGTAAAGCACCAATGAGATTGCTATAGTTACCTTTGCACCGAGGACAAAACATTTTACACTATAAATGCATGATCAAGATTGAAGGAAAAGAAAATATCTGAAAGAAAAATAGAAACAATTTCTTTCTTTCTTTTCATTGTAATTATTGTTCTTATTAGAGAGGGTTGAGATGTTTAAATGTGTGTTATTCTTGTAAGTACAAAAGTATTTCCTCTTTATCTTGTGATATTTTGACTTCTTGTCCCAGACAAGATAAATCTTATCAATAATCATCTAACTTGTTTGTTCTAACTTTACCCCAAGGCTAACACAAATGCTTGCTGTGTGAAGGAACTATTTCTTAGTAAAGCCAAAAAGTTGAGTTACTATATTTATTTGTGTAACAAAACTGAATCACGATTATAATAGAGATTATTGGTAGTGGTGTATGTTGAGAGATGTTGTCAAATATGTCCAAATGTTATGATTTGCTTAAAAATGAATATGTTGCAAAAAACCATAAAATCAAAATACACCCTTTAGGATTCGTGATGTGGAAATGGGTACTCATAACAATAGATTTTATAAGGATTTTTACAAAGCCACCTTGGAGTTAGGATACAGTATGGTTGATGGTCGACCGATTGATGGGATACTTATATCTTGTCAAACTTGTTGAAAATATAAATGTCAAATACCGATTCATTGTCAAAAAAAAATTCATTGTGTTGTTGATTAATTTGCTTTATTGTGTGTTTTTTGTTAAGATTAGTAGTTCTTAACTTTGTTAGTATGTATAAGTGTGTTTATGCATGTATATTTGGGCTTAACAAGCTAGAGTTGTTGCTTATTGGGCCAACGTATATTTGATGGGTTGTTTCTGATTGAAACATGCTTGGAACTTGAAAGGGTACACACATCTAATGAGTTTCAACCTTTATTGGGAAGAGTTATCGTTAGCCTTGATCATCGTCTTGTCTTCTTCTATCTTCTTTATATTTGTCTAGGGTTTCGCCTATATTTTCATTGGTCTTAGATCTTTTTTGCATTGAGATCATAGAGTCTGTATCATATGTATATCTTGTCATACTGATGAGATAATAGTTTGATTATTGTTTTTGTGTCTAAGTTTTCAACGTTTCTTTCAAATAGTGTTAATACAAGTTTGTTCCAGTTTAATTCGTGCTTGATACTGTGTTTCTGACAAAACACATAAGCCACCTTTTCGTTCTTTTAAATATTTGTACTTGTAACAGACTATTTTCGGGTTATGTTCATACGTTATATGGTATAAGATCGGGATTCGAGGTTTACCTCGTGTTCCTAGTGGATGTTTCGAAAAGAATTTGGTAAATACTAAATTGGAGTGTTATTTAGCATCTACAAACTAATGGTCAGGGGAGTAGATATATGTACTATTAGCTTTGTTGCTGGTTTGGATATGATGTTACATCCATGTGTAATTATCATTGGTGGTGGTTTGTATACTCAAAAGTTGTAAAAGGGTTATCATACATAAACAATTATCATTATAGTATCCAAATACCGTCATTTGATATTTTATATTGGCGCAAATTTCAAGCTCCAAATTGAATAAACAGCAGGGAAATTTATTTGTTAATTATTCAAGCAAACATAAGAAAACATTTAACATTAAAAATCAATATTGAGTTTAAGATAGTTAAACTCCTCACAAGAACATATATATTTTTATAGAATATAGAATAAGACCAAACCTTTAATTGCTTGTATTTCTTGTATAATATTCAACTTTCTTCGTATATAACAGTCAAAGATTTATTCTCAAGCTAAGCTTAACAACAAAACAAATAGACATAAAAAAGTCTTTATACATAATTATAAGGGTAAATAAGCTCATGTAGTTGAATCTTTAAAACTTGATGAGTAAGAATACTACATAGAACTCTTGTGCAATGGCTTTAGTCATCTTCCCCTTATGAAAGTAGGTAGGTAGTACCACCAATGAGGTTTGGCTTAAACTATAGAAGTTATATTCTCTTTAAGGAAGAAAGAACAAGTGTTATTATGGAACACCCTTTATATATGTAATAAAATGCATATAGTACTTTATTGAATCAAGTAAAAGTATTGTATTGATATGAATATTAGAAGAGCCCAATTGTAACACCCAAGAACACGATAACGACGATGAGAAGGCATTGAGGAGGAAGAGTGAAAGGAAGAATCAAAGGATTAATAAGGCTAATGGTGGCAAGGAAAAGAAGAGGTAAGGCGACGAACATGAAGAGTGGGGTGAAGAGCAGGAGGAGAAGAAGTCCCATGATTGAAACGAATAAGTTTACAAGTGATTTCTTTAACTGCATTGAAGACAATAAATAGGGAGGTTACGTAAAGGATGTTGGTTATTTTTCATGAATTTTGCATGCCCGTTATAATAAACGTGTTCATAGTTTTATGTCTTACATCTCCTCTTAGCTTATCTTTCTATAGTTGGTTATTATTCACGTATATATAAACAAATGGGTGTCGATATCTCAAGTGCACAACACAAAAATTTATCAAACAATTCTCTATATTATTGTTTTTAGATTTTTGTGTTATTATGTCCATACAATCAATTCTCTTAAGATAAATCATAAAATAAGAGGAGCTACATCATTTGGAATGCTTGTCATTTCCTACTATGTAATGTAACTTGTGAAGCAAAACCTGCTTATTCTTGTAGTTGTATATAACTCTAGTGTTTTAAAATTTTGACTATATAAACTTTTAATAAGAACTAAAAAAATATTTTGATTGTACGTATTTCTTCTCATAAAAATTTAGATGTACGATTTGATCATTGTTTATATTTTGAGGTTCGAGCCCCTTAGAGTTGGTTTATCATTTATTTAACTATCAAAATGATTAACCCAATTGATGTTTAAAATATATATTAGAAAGGGAGCAAAAATTGATTTTCAAAAGCCAGGACATGCTCTAATGATATAATCAAACACTATATCATTCATGTGAAGTCAATAAGCTTTGTGGTGACATGTGTGCTATTGTAAAGAACCACAAAACCCTGAGTTTAAGCATTACAAGAATGCAAACTAAAAAAAGATTATTATCTAAGCAAAGAAGTTGGAGGACGATGATAGCACCGTGTTAAAAACATCTTTTAGATGAGCGTGTGAGCTAAACACTTGTGATATCAAGCAACTAGTCCTTTGTAAAGCGCACAATTTGACTTGCCATATTACTCGAAAGCCGATGGAAATGCACCAACCTTAAAATTTTGAGATTATATGAAAAGAGATAGTTATAAGGGCATTCACAACACATTTATCATTATTATTAATATAATTACACTAAAAGTTAATATTTTTTCTCTCACCTCTTTAATTAAATAATATTTTTTTATACATTTATCATTATTTTTTTCTCTTTTCTCTAATCACAATCATTTTTAAAAATATTTAAAAAAATTATAAGTGTTGAACAGTATTTTTTTTAAATTTACAGATTAAACAGTAACATTTCTATCTCCTCTACTCACACCCACTCAAAACCATTTCATATAATATAAGAATTCTACTCACATATTTTTAAGGAACGATTTGTGAACGATCTAATATGTTGAAGTTGTTTGATTGCGTATAGATGAATATTATGTGCAAAAAGAATTAAAGCAAAAATCCAATCTTTGGAATTTCTAGTGTGGAAGTGAGAACTCGTTGCTATAGATATGTTGACGACTATTCCAAACAACTCGGAGATATGATGAGATATGAGGGCGCCCGGTTAATAGGATTCTAATTTCTGGTCGACCCAAACTTCAACTTATCTTTAACATGTATATATTTGTATGGCATTATTGCTAGACACTAAGCGCCTCATATATGATATTCTAGGTCTATCACATGTTTTTTTTTTTGGAAATTCTAATAGAATCTTGGTACAATGTCGAATAGAGGTATTATTTATCCCTTACAAGCAAAAGTTGATGGAGGTTGTGTTAAAAAGGGACCTTGGTACAATGTTTAATAGAACAATGGAGTTTGTGTGAAAAAATTTTAATAAAAACATTGCTAGTGGTAGGGAATCGGAGGGTCACCCTCCTAATTCGAAGTTTAATATTTAGAAGCTTATATCTTGTTAACAATGAATCATATCCCATAAGGAAATTCACTAGTTAATATTATAGAACCCTAGTTTCGCTTAGGGACAAGCTTGGTACCAATACCGTACCGAACCGAAAGATCCCGAAAATCATCAAAATTAGGTACCGGTACCGAAAATGCTCAGGACGGTACGGTTTGATACCGGTACGGTATTTGAAGTTAAAAAGCGGCAAAAAACTAGTACCGTACCTAACCAGTACCAAAGTAAAAGTACCGAACCGAAAACATCAAAAAATGGGTACCAAATTGGTACCAAAAATAATTCATACCGGTACCAGTTCGGTTTCGATATTTGGTACCATTTGCTCACCCCTAGTTTCGCTATTTGATATTTTTACATGGGAACAATAATGGCACTGACAAGTGTAGACACACCCTAAAAAAATCTATTTTGTTTGAGCATGATGTTAAGAGTCTCCTTATCTCCTAGGCATTCATCGTTGATGGTTAAAATCATTTATCCAAATGAAGGGGTGGGTGATAATGGGTAGATAGGGCGTCTTGACGAGGTTTGTTTTAACAATATCCATATTTTATTAATCATCTCATATATATATCTCGAAACATAAAGTAAATAACAGAACTAACTAGTAACGACGAACTTTTACGTAAGTCATATCAGAAAATGCATAAACTGGCAAGGACCTAAATTTTACTCAATGTGAAATGTAATGAAAAAAAATACATTAATTTTCCTACTCTAAATATTACAACTTTGTTCTATTTTCAACTAAAA